>CAEFZY010010599.1:0-55278 GCA_903066815.1 Brachyrhaphis roseni
TCCAGGACGCACTGCAGGGAAAATAAACATTTAATCATGAATACTAATTATGTATACACTTAGTCATTTTGATAATAGGCTAAAATAAACACTTAAAGCCTGTTTTGCCTTCATTACAAATCTTTTATAAGGCTTTTACTTTTTTGTGGCTCCAGAGAGATTTGTTTTTTGTTTTTTTGGTCCAATATGGCTCTTTCAACATTTTGGGTTGCCGACCCCTGGTCTATAGCAATGTACGGCCAAGTTCTGGAGAGACTCACAGGTGACTGAAGCAAACCGGTCTTGTTTCTCCCACAAGTGGAACAGGTTTGGATGTCTTTAGAAATGCTGGACCGCTAAAACATGCTTATGATGAGGGAAATAGTGCAACTGACTCCAGGATGACATGAGAATTGCCATGCGAAACCAATAGATGAGACAAAACCTGACTGAAGTGGGGACATGGTTGTGGTTGCTAGGGCTGGTGTGAGGTTCTGGTTCTGACTGTTGAGTTTGTTTGACAATGTCTTCTATCTCCCAAGTCAGAGATCTGATGATAGTTGGGAGGAAGAATGGTTGAAGGGGATTCGTCAGTGTGGTCGAGGGAAAACTGACAGGACAGGACATCTGATTTGACATTCTTAGAGCCACGATTGAAGAAATAGAGAAGTTAAAACAGGAGAAAAAACAGGGACCAACTGGAGTGGCGAAAATGGAGGCATTTGGTGAACTGGAGGAAAGACAAGGTTTTATGGTCAACCCATACCAGCACTGAATATTCTGCGTCTTCAACTACCGACACTCCTCAAGAGCCAACAGAATGAGGCAAAGAAAAGCTCCATATTGAACAAAGGCATACAGACAAAACAAATCTTGATTAATCTTATTTAGCAAATAAGATCAATCAGATCAAGATCAGGTTCTGACTTTCCTACCAAAGACAAAGGTCCATCTTTCCTCTTTCCCTATTTTAACTTTGTTCACAAACAAATTCCACAATGCTTATGCTTTCCTGCTAAAGAAGATTTAAACGTATCTAAAATTCTTAAAATTTCTTAATACTTAAAAAATAACTATTTACCATGCCCACAAATTGATGCGATATGCAGGAAAATCCAAGGACAAATTAAACAAAATAAAAAAAAAATGGTTTTCTGTGGAGGATGATCCTTCCACCACCACATCGTGTTAGTATTTATTTTGTTTTTATATTTTATATTACATTAGTTAAAGCTTATGTCTAAATGAAATAAATTAGTTATTTCATTTAGACATACATTTTCTAATGGGTGCACACTTTAATTAATGTCTGTCTGAATGGTTTACTTACACTTGTTCTTTTGTTTGAGGTCCTGCTGATACAAACCAGCTGAAGGAGGAAACCTGGAACAAACCATTTGTTTTTCTGAAAGACTGAAGAGGGAAGCTCTGTTGTTTCAAGTTGATTTTAATTAGTTAATTTTGTCACTTAAATATTCACTTATTATTGTTTGTGCTAAGTTAAAGTTAGTTTTGCTTTATTAGTTTCATGGAATGCCTTAGTTAAATTTGTGTTTGTTTGTTCTTTTGTTATGTTGTGTCTCCCTCAAGTGGTAGATTTAGATTACTCCACCCTTATTTAAGCAGCCTTTTGTTATTTGCTTGCTAGTCAGTTTTGTTTGTGTTCAGTTAGAGTTCAGTTGACCTGTTAAATTGGGCCCAAATTTGTTACTTATCCTTTGACTTATTCTTGCATTAAATTTTTATGCTTTGTTAACTATTTTTGGAAGAATTAAATTGAAACTTTTTCTACTTTGAACACTTTTTTGTCCTCGTTTGAATCTGAACCCTCACAGTTTCAGTAAGTAGGACAATAACATAAACTTCAAGACAGAAACGGGTACATATGATCAACAAATCCTTCTAATGTGTCTCTGAAAAGACAGGACATGTGAAGCATGCACACACAAACAGACCCCCACACAAACGCCCACACACACAGGCCAAAACCCAGCTTAGCCAATAATAAATGCAGAATTAAAACATTTGGGTTCATCTGCTGTTTTTTTATAACAGTTGATGCAGATAAATTGTTAAACATATTAAACATATTTTCAGAAACATGTAGAGTAGTTCTGTACCTCAATTTATCAGAAAGACATGCAAGATTATTAAGGAGCAGTTGGATGGAGTCCTACAAAAATGGGGAGAGGATCGAGCTTCTGCTCTTAATCAGCCATTTAGACCACAATAAAATAAATAAACCAAGATAATCTCTGTACTAAGAGGCACAATTCTTTCCCAAGGGTAAGAAGGGCTGAGGTGCTTCTTTGCATGATCTGATCAAATTATTTAGCTGGGGGACTGTGAGTGTGCTTCTCATGCATCTAATGTCACTGATTTAGAAAGAACCAGCTTTGCCCATTTCAGAGAGAAAATATTTATTCTGCTCCTGTTGGCAACATTAAGGGAGCTGCTCAAGAGCTCAAGGTAATAATGTTTTTTCCAGTCCACTCCATTTCCATTCCCAACACCACCTTTTATTTATTTAAATAACATCTGGCAAGCACCACTGGAACAATTCTATCATTGATTACCTCCACATTCCAAGAAGGTAATTTAATGCATGGGGATAGGATCTCTATTTGGCGACAGTCTGGTAGCTCTGATACAGCTGAGACTAGGCTTCCATATGCACATCCCTTCTATAGAAACTGGACACTTTCAGCAACTAAGCAAAAAGCAACAAAGAAAAAACAGACAGTGTGTTCAAAGCTGCTGTTCCAGGACTCCTGGCCATGTAAGGTTATAATCTTCTTAAAGCTTAATACACAACTTAAAAACATATACAGAGAAAAATCAACTTCCAGATGAAGAAAAGAACAAACACAAGCATATTTTATGTTTTTTTATCATCTGAACTCTGCAACGCATTAAAACCAGCACCACTTGAGAAGTATCAATACTGAAGCACTTCCACCCATAGACATGGGTGGAAGTGCTTTTTCCACCACATCAGATTACATCAATTTACTCTTTCAGTAGTTGCTGATGTTTCCGTTTACAGCAGAGAAATGAAAATGGTCTGTTAACAGTGTAATGAAAATCATTTAATCAACTTTAAGGCTCCCCTCAGTGGCAAAGGACCATCTGAGTAGATCGATGGTATTGACAGACTGAAGACTTTTTCACTCAATGTCACTAATTCTCTGAAACTGAAAAGGTGAAGGTCAATGTGAATGAGAGGAGCCAACAATGCTCTCTGTTTGGCATAGAAGCCAGAGTTAAGATGTTACTCACACTAAAAATGTCAGACATGAAATTAGTTTTCATATTTAAGTTATTTCTAGTCTAATGAAAAAAATTGAAAAAAGATTTATTTTTATTTCTACTGAAATAGTAAAGTAATACCATCACATTTTTTCTTAACATATAAGAATACAAAAGCATCTTTAGTGTTGGAAATAATGCTACATCTTGTACAAAAAAGGAGCGATTCACAGCATTGCAATTGAATTCAAGTCTGGACTTTGACCAGCCAACAGCAAAACCTCTATTTTGATTTTTAGCTGGTGTGCTACCCACATGCATTTGAGTTTAAGGTCACAAACCTATGACAAAGTATTCTCCTTCTGGATTTTCAAGGAGAGAGAAAATCCATAAATCAATTTCAGCTAATCCTGAAGCATCAAAGGAGCCTTCCATTATCACCGTTGTGCTTGACTGTTGTTACAAGACTTTTTCTGAAATCATGTGTTAATTTTACACCATATGTCATGGTAAACACCTTTCCTGAAAAGTTTATGGACCCTGATCTTGACATAGGTAAAAGAGACCTGTCAATCTAGGTTTTGTTGTTACCTCCTGGATGAGTTGTTTATGAACCCCTAAAGTAATTCTGAAAGGCCTGTCACACCTAGGGAGGTTCAACGCAGTTTCCTGTTTTCTCTCTCTCTGTGGATAATGACTCTTACTGCAGTTCATTGGTTTCCCTAAACCTTAGTGGATAACGTCACTTTTTAAAGATTAATAGACATCATTTGCCATTACACTGTCATTGGTTCCTACATTTCTTTAGAGAAGACCAAAATATATTGCTTTTTTGACATAAACATTGTCAGACAGGTTCTGCTAAAGGAATTAATTGGCTCTACAAGTATGTTAGTAATCAGATCTGAAATTGACTCCAAAAGCTATTGAAAAATTTTGTTCTCCACAATTCATAAATTCTTAAATCAACAATGGTGGTGGGGGTTATTCAGGTTGTCTTTGTCTAATATTAAAATTTGGTTATCATCTGAAACATTAAAGGGGGAGGAAAAAGCAAAACATTAGTTTTTGCTTTTTCCTAGAACAAGGTATACTTCTTCAGTGCAAAGTAGATCAGAGCCAAGTAGATCTGACTAGAATACAAGTTAGCTGAATTCAAACTTCCTCACACAACAAATACACAAACACTCCTCTCACTAGACCTATTATCCAGACCACTTTGTTTAACAGCCATTACAAAAATCTCAATCAGCTGGAAGAAGTTGTCAAGCACAAAAAGCATTATAAGCACTGTAAGTTGTGTAATATCTTCTCTAGTAAAATAGGCCAATAATTGCTTTTCTGCAGGAGGATATCACAACAAAGTCTGCCAATTGCAGCTAGCTGTATTACCTCCTGTACCCAGAAAACATCTGCTTTTTGCAATGAAGACTTCAAAGGAACTGTGGATCTTGAATTGCATTTAGCTGCTATTGTGGCCAGCTCAGGTAATCTTGATTAGGTGTTTAGACTGAGGCAGGGTATACAGTGTCGGAGAGCTTCCAAGAGCTTTGGTCTAAAGCTATTAAAAGATTGTACATTATGTTCCCCTGGCTTTGAAGTCAGGGCCTGCAAGAGAAGAAGGGACTCTGAGGGCTGAGTGCAATAGCAGAAGATTGATCTGCTACTTCTGTCTTATATCAAAGGAGGCCCAAGCTCCGGAAGCCAATCATTTCTACTGCTAGTCTCCCACTTAGCTGGGCTAAACATTTGTAGCATTAGAAAATTGTGTACATTTAATGACACATCTAATTGTCACAAGTTGCCTTCGAATTGAAACTCTTGTCAAAGACTAAATGGGGTGCTTTACAAAAGGTCTAACAACAGTTAGCTTCTCTAGACTTCTACTGATTTAGAAAACTGGTGCTATTTGTACATTTAACACTGCGGTCTTATTTAGAAAGATTCTGATGCACACTGGGGAAAAAAAGAGGAAAAACATGGGTTCAAGTAAGACTGATCATTTTTAGATCCCGTTATGATATCTTTTATGATACACCAATGTATATTATGTTAAGTCAAACTCTTAATCCACAGGATGAGCTCAGATTTGACCCTAAAGCATTGATATTTTGTATATAGATGCCACCTAAACAGCTAGATGCTCTACTATTGTATTAATTATGCTATATTTAGTACAAAGCACTTACTGTAGGAAATATATAGATACTACTGATTACCAAATAAAAAAATAAAAAACCTCAAGAAAAATCACATTTGTTCTGAATAAATTTACAGTATTGCATAAACTAAATAATTACACTACAGCAGCAAACGCAATATGACTAATTCAGATTAATTTTGATCCATTCAAGCCTACTTATAACACAGCCAATTAAAAGACTATTCCAATGAAATAATACGCTTAGAACAGACTAGAATAGGCTACACCCAAATGACTGCTCCTGGTTTTATTTCCTGGGTGCTCCACTAAATAAGACATGCCTTTGGGTAGATAAGGCAATTGTGAGCTGACAGGCAAATTCAGAGGGAAGATGAAAAAAACACGAGTTAAAGAGAGAAAAAGGCTCTGGCTCTGTTTACCACTGCAGACGGCTAACGGCTCTTGACTATGTAAATGGTGATGATATGAGACATTGTAGAGTGCTGGGGCTCAGATGGGTGAACAAGGCTGGGGGTATTATATCCAACAAACAATACTGTGGCCCCACAAATGGGCCATGCAGCCCATCCTGACCAATTATGCCACTGTGCCAGGTGCAGGGACAGCTAAGAGCCCATTGGTAACCACGCGTCTCTGATGTTCTTGTTGTACACATCAATTCCTAATAGGCACTGCATAACCAGACATGGCTCTTTTTATATAGTGGAAGAGAATGCAGAGAAGAACAGCTTCTCTTTGGCCAGGCTAATTTTCCAGACTAGGTCGGTAATACATAGAAATATTTTAGAGGCAATCGTCTGAGACAACAACAAAAACTATAAACTGTAGGAACACAAGAAATATGACTAAATGAGCAGACTGATTGTGGATGCAAAGGGGGAAAGAAAGTCAGCAGGAAGCAATTTAGACTTGTACTCTGCCTGACAAATGGCTGCACTTTAATGGTTCCTTCAATTTAGAATCAGATTTTAATGTAACCCTTCAGCTCTTACTCATAAGTGAATACAGACAGTTAAAAAGTTCAAATTGAAATTTAGTCTGGGTTGTATTTAGTCCTTCACTTTGAATATTTTATAGATTGACCTGTAATGCATCTGGAAACATAGCCAATCATACAAATTATAAGAGGCTATGGTTTTATACTGTGTTCAAGATTTAGTATTTAATTGATATTTTGTCATGGTTATTTTATTTATTAAAATTTAGAAGCTTGTTGAATATCTAATCTGTAACAAATTTATAGTAACAATAGCTTGGTTTTGCAAGCTGAATTGATATTGATAGTGCAGCTCGTGGTGTCTGTTTTATATAACTGCAACTTGTCTAAAAAAGGCAACAGTATAGTACTACTGTTTATGGGAATGTGGAAACAGAAATATAATCTAACTGTATAGTTTTCACAGTGCAAGCTGAATTGAAATTGATAGTGCAGCCAGTTTGTGACTTGTATCTGCAGGATCCTTTAATTTTTATTTTAAAGGATTTTTTTGGCTTTAGAGACCTTTATTTGTTAGCTAATAGAAAGGATTAACGGATTGTGAGAAAAGGGTGAAGGTGAAGGGGCTGGGACTCGAACCTGTGACAGTCTCTTCAAAGACTGAGGCTTCTATACATGGGTCGCACGTTTTACCCTGCACCAACTTTATGCCCCAGCCACCTTTTTACTTCCAGCTGTACTACTGACTAAGTGGCTTTTGAGGAATTAGTAAGGTTCTGAAATCTTTGGACTTTCACTGAAGCAGTCAGCATATTACAAGTTTGTCTTTTGTTTTTGTAGCTGAAATCAAAGGAAGCAGTTTCAGAAATCAATAAGCTCTGTAAATAATTTCAGAAAGTGCATATGATAAAGAAGGTGTGCTTACTACTGTAAAACTGTTGCTATCATGGAGCCATTGCAATATTATTATGTTATGACAAATATAAAGGCCTATAGAACTGAAAAATGTACATCTATCTTATTTGGTTTCTTGTTTTTTGTGTTTAACATAAATAATCATGGGAATAATAAACTGATCATTTCGTATTTGGATTTTAGATTTAATTAGAATCCTAGAAAGGACTTTTAAGATTCCCACATTATTATTTTTTTTGTCAGTAAAACTATAAAGTTTAAAAATGGTCCCTTAACACTTTCCCAGACTGATGTCCAGCAACAATTAGTTCTCTAAACTTATTGCTGATGTTTTTCCACTATGACATTGAGTTATTGCATACCTAAATGCCACAGACCAGCATATTGCCAAAGCTATCTAATTTTGTAGATCTGCATACACTTGCTGACAATCAGTGAATTTTGAAAGTAGAGTTTTGCTGCTACTTAGATATTTGAATGTAATAAGATTATTTTTGTCTTCCCTCCCTACCTCTGTTTTCTGCCACTGGTCCAGCAGTTGTGAGCTGGGGACATTTCAGTTTGTCTATGACTACATAAGCATAGTTTGTTGTTGGTAATTGACATTTTAACGACATTTTAAGTCCAAATGAACCTTTCCATAGAGCTGAATGCCACATAGGTCTAGAGGGGAAGGTCAAAGGAGCAAGGGGCATTAAACCATTATTAAAATAATGATGTCCTCAAACAAAGAGTAGAGACTTCTGAAATTGAAACACATGAAGGGGATTATGAGCCTGTATTTACAGATAATTTTTTTCTATTTTCACCTCAGGCTCACTAATGAGAGAGTATTTGAGAGCTACTAGCGAGGGAATGGTTCACAAATGGCAATTTTCATCTTATGAAATGGCTTGAAAATTGCAGACTAAAATGCTCTTTCTGATGGCGATGAAAAGATCTCATTAAAATAAATAGCAGAGAGCCTCTTTGTTGTGCTTACTGTGCTGACGAAGGGAGCCTAATTCTCCTGCCATGTTGTTGTGCGTTAGGGGTAGAGTTGCTGTGTTGTAGGGCCCTTCACTCCAATGAGGCTAAAAGGGTAAGGGATGTTTCTCTAATGACTCAGCCTCAAACAAGTAGGAGAATGCATTATGGACAACATGCAGCTAGGCGTGATACCCCCAACACTGGCAAAGCACCACAGCCTATTATTTCTCACAAAGATGCACGTACCTAAATACAAAGCTAGGAAAATATCAAGACCAACAATGAATGGGAAACGAAAAAAGTGTTCATATTCTACGATCCTACTGCAACATTTCTAGTGAGATAGGTTTGAATGATACCGTAGTAACAGAATACAGTTGCTTAAACAGATTTTTTTTTTCTGGCAGGGATGAGGGATCCCCAACAGATTGAAAAACTATGTAGTGCCATTGATTGAGAAGGTGTATGGGAAGAGAATTGTGTCTGCTGTCTCACTGAAGCAAATGAGTCTTTTGATGGAAAAAATGAAGGCAATTTTAATCTAAAACAATATACTTTAAAAGTTAACTTTCACTTACACTAAGTAATTCATTTTGAGTTAATGACAAAAAAGTTGAGAATGAGCGCCTTTATTTGGGGACGAAAGACCATTAGGGTCTGAAGAAAAATTAGTCAACAACAAACCAGAATGAGATGCATTACGTTGAACCTAAATATCTTACATCTCACAAAGATCATTGTCACTAAATGTATGTTAATAACAATAACAGCAAAAGTAATAATATCTTTGTGTGCTACAAAAAACAAGGGAACAGTAACACATCAATGCAGATAGAAGACTTTAATGTAAAGGTTCGGTTTTACCAGTAATTCCTTCTTCTTGTTGCACATCTGTTCTCGTTAAATTTAATGAAGTAGACATTACATATTCTTTCAAAACCAGAACATTAACTAATCTTGTCATTCTGCCTGTATTTCAGCTAAGCCACATTCTTAACTGGGTCATTAAATAACTAATAAACTAAACTAAATAAAAGGCATCAATACTGGAGTCCAAATTACCGGACAGGCCTCTCTGGCTTTCATGAATTTTATTGTTGCTTCATTTGCTTTAGTAATATTCTCACTCTCAAATACAATACTGCCACCTACTGGCAAAATAGTGTAACAGTCGAGTAAAAGATTTGCCAACTGACTCAGGCAAAAACTGGAGGATATTCTGATATTCTCTTTTAATTCACCTAAAACCTAACTTGCAAATGTGTTCCTTCTAACTCCATAGAACAGAGAACATTTGCGATGTTCTAAATAGCAGTAAGCAGCCTTGATATTCTGGACTTGTGACTTTAAAAACAGATGCAATGGTTGAAAACCACAAACACAATCTTCATTCTGATCATGTTTCCTGTAAAACAAATATCTGAATTAATGTTAATAATGGTAGTTACAGTTTTAAATCCCTGAGCTTTATACAAAGTTTTGTTACCAACCAGTTGCACTGTCTAATAATTTGGATTATGGGTGGATCATTCACGGTATAAATGGCCTTAAAAAGCCATTTCTTGTCATTTTGTACCAAATAAATAACCTGATTTGAATTAAATGAAACTGAATTGATAGCTTTGATGCTATCAATGATTAGTTGGCTTTACCCCAAATATTTACAGATCTCTTCACTCGACTCATACTTGTTAGCTGGTTTGAAGTGCCAGATATTTTGATCTGCTACAGGAGTGTCAGGTCATGGACGAGCTTTTGTTGAACCAATTGCCTCAGTAGCCTCTAAATATGGCTAGTCATCAAGTCATTTTTTAAAGAAAGGTGCTAATCCAAATCTGATGTAACCAGTTTTGTCTTTACCACGTGATTTCATATAAACTGTTCATCTGGAAACAAACCCCTTTACAAAGATTGAGTGAATTCAGTTCAAACTAGCTGGTGTTCATTGCTCTGGCCAAGTTTTAGCAGTTCAGTATTTAGGGCTTTCAATCCATTAGTGACATTTAAGGTGCCAATCACCAGAACCTAAGGTACTCACGAATTCTGTACATTCCTGAAAATGTACACTTGTCCTGTTGGGTGCCAGTGCTGCAATTATAGAACATGTTAAAAATTAGGCTGGTTTAAATTTTAACACTGTATGGACCTGTATACCTGACCAGTACCACTGCTGATACACACATTTCCCCACAGTGTTACAAGGATTTTACTGTAAGCAGGACACTAAATCTTAGAACCCACTTTTTAAACACTTGGCTATTTAACTCATTTTCCTGAGTTTGATGTACAGTTGAGAACTTGAGTATGAAAAGGCAAGAACACCCCCTAAAGGCAGTCAGATCACATGGAACTTGAATCAGCCAAGAATCCTTATCAGTACAGATGAAACCAAATGTACCCAGTATTACAGGTTTGTGTACCCAACAGCTTCAGTAACAAAAAGGAAAAAAAAATTTAATTGGCTATTTTTGATCCCAACCCTATAGCATTTTTTAATATGTGACAAAAAAAAAGGTAGCTGGCATTGAATTGGCACCATGTAAAATCATAATTTCACATAAGCTCTTCCAGTTTTTTTTCCCCCCTTTCAAAGTAGCAGAGTGCTGAATTATTTGCAGAGACTTAAACCAAACAAGAGTCAGTTGCAAATTTTATTTTTAAGGAAGTGACAGTCTGTAAAACAAGACATGTCAAATCAGTGTTTGCTATGCAGACAAGTTTTCCATGTGTAAATGCAGTTATGGACCTATTCAATACACTCTTAAGCTTGTCGTAACTTCTGCTGTAAGAGGGCTTCGGTCTTAACATCCCAGGAGGTAGGTTTGAGGGGATGGAATGTTTAGTCAACCTCCTCGATGGTTGGGCCAGAGGATCCGCCACCGGGAGCAGCACCGCCTGCTCCTGGGAAGCCACCAGGCATGCCTTCTGGCATCCCACCAGCACTCTGGTACAGCTTTGTGATGATGGGGTTGCAGACCTTCTCCAGCTCCTTCTGTTGGTGTTCATACTCATCCTTTTCAGCAGTCTGAAATAAAAATAAGAATAGGCATTAGGGCAGTTTAGGAGTGCGCAACATGAGATTTCCCTCCCCCTCATTTACCTGGTTCTTATCTAGCCAGCTGATAACTTCGTTGCACTTATCCAAGATCTTCTGCTTGTCATCGTCGCTGATCTTTCCAGCAAGCTTCTCGTCCTCCACAGTTGACTTCATGTTGAAAGCATAAGACTCCAAGCCGTTCTTTGCAGCCACCTTGTCGCGCTGCACATCATCCTCTGCCTTGTATTTCTCAGCTTCCTGAACCATGCGCTCGATGTCCTCTTTACTGAGACGACCTGAAAGCAAAGGGCATTAAGAAACTGCCAAGAAACTGGCCAAAAACAGTCCAAATTTTACCTTTGTCATTTGTGATGGTGATCTTGTTCTCCTTGCCAGTGCTTTTGTCAACAGCAGAGACATTCATGATACCATTAGCATCAATATCAAATGTCACCTCAATCTGTGGAACGCCTCGAGGAGCAGGAGGAATTCCTGTCAATTCAAACTTCCCCAGAAGGTTGTTGTCCTTTGTCATAGCACGCTCTCCCTCATAGACCTGTTGAGACCCATTTAAGACAATAAGATTGGCATGTTCACCTTAACATGGCAAGGTCAGGCCAAGCTCCTTTAGAGAAGATGACCAGAGCATCCTGACCTGGATAAGCACACCGGGCTGGTTGTCAGAGTATGTGGTGAAGGTCTGGGTCTGCTTTGTTGGAATGGTGGTGTTGCGTTTAATCAGGACAGTCATGACACCTCCAGCCGTCTCGATACCCAGGGACAGAGGAGTAACATCCAGAAGGAGCAGGTCCTGTACATTCTCAGACTTGTCTCCAGACAGAATGGCAGCCTGGACAGCTATAGAGACAAAAGGAACAGCCCAAATCTGTTAGCACACTGGACTGAGGAGAACCATGGTAAATGACCTGATCGTGTTCTTACCAGCTCCGTAAGCCACAGCTTCATCTGGGTTGATGCTCTTGTTCAGCTCTTTTCCATTGAAGAAATCCTGAAGCAGCTTCTGGATCTTAGGGATACGGGTGGAGCCGCCTACCAAGACAATGTCATGGATCTGGCCTTTATCCATCTTGGCATCACGGAGAGACTTCTCCACGGGGTCGAGGGTTCCACGGAAGAGATCAGCATTGAGCTCCTCAAAACGAGCTCTGGTGATGGAGGTGTAGAAGTCAACTCCCTCATAAAGAGAGTCGATCTCAATGCTGGCCTGGGTGCTGGAAGACAGGGTGCGCTTCGCCCGCTCACAAGCGGTACGCAGACGGCGGACTGCCCTCTTGTTGTCGCTGATGTCCTTCTTGTACTTGCGTTTGAACTCGGCAATGAAGTGGTTAACCATGCGATTGTCAAAGTCTTCCCCACCAAGATGAGTATCTCCAGCAGTGGATTTCACTTCAAAGATTCCATCCTCGATGGTCAAGATGGAGACATCAAAAGTGCCGCCACCGAGATCAAAAATGAGCACGTTCCTCTCTGACCCAACCTAAAATTTCAGCAGGTAACAAAGCTAATTATTAGTGAACTGCAGTGATTCAGTCTCAAGTTAAAATGTGAAACTGATTTCTGCCTACCTTCTTGTCCAGCCCGTAGGCGATAGCAGCTGCAGTCGGTTCATTGATTATACGCAAAACATTGAGGCCAGAGATAGTGCCAGCATCCTTGGTGGCCTGACGCTGGGAGTCATTGAAGTAAGCAGGTACTGTGATCACAGCATTGTTGACAGTCTTAAAGAATAAAGGTAGTCAATTAGCATTTAATTTATAAAATCAGGAATATTTATAAAAAATAAAAATTAAGCCTTACTTTTCCAAGGTAGGCCTCAGCAATTTCCTTCATCTTTGTCAACACCATGGAGGAGATTTCCTCTGGGTAGAAGGATTTAGTTTCACCCTTGTATTCAACCTGAACCTTGGGGCGGCTGCTATCATTGATTACAGAAAATGGCCAGTGCTTCATGTCTGACTGTACAACGCCATCGTCAAACCTCCGGCCAATCAATCGTTTGGCATCTGTAAAGAAAAAGAGCCAAGAATGTAACCAGAGTAAGGGATCAGCCTCGCCGTCCTGGAAAGTAGAAAATGTAAATAGTAGAAATCTGCACCTTAAAGATGAACCACTAGAGGGAAATGTGTTAAAATGTACTTTCAGCATAAACAGTAATGAAAACTGGCAAAAATGGGAAATTTACAATTGAAATGGACTTTCATACCAAAAACTGTATTGGTAGGGTTCATGGCAACCTGATTCTTGGCTGCATCTCCAATCAGCCTCTCAGTATCTGTGAAAGCCACATAGCTGGGTGTGGTCCTGTTGCCTTGGTCATTGGCAATGATTTCAACTTTGCCATGCTGGAACACACCAACACAGGAGTAGGTGGTTCCAAGATCGATTCCAACTGCTGGTCCCTTAGACATGTTTACTGAGAGGGGGAATAATAAATAAATAAATAAATAAAATAAAATAAAAAAAACACTGAAAGTCTACATAATAATGAAAAACAAGTAAAAATGTACCTATGTAGGAAAACAGACAATTATATAATATATCCCTTCACCCCAGGAACAAATACCCGGAAAGACTGCAGGAAGCTTAACCGCCATTAGAGAACATTCGAGAATGTTCCAGAAACCCCTCCCCCTACCGCAGTGAGAACACGCTGCTGACTAACGTATATTCATAATCCTAGCATATAAACCGTTTAATTTTAGAGTAATCTTTCACCCAGGCTAAATAATTAATATTAAATTTGATTAGAGCTCAATTACGTCTTATTTTAGAGATGCAGGTATAAAATAAAACGTTAACAAAAGCAGTAATCACACCCCCAAACAAGAAGATCGACTTGGTCATTTACACTAACAAAACAAGTAACAAAAAGAATCTTACCAAATTGTTCGGCCGGGGTTGACAGAATGCGCTACAATGTTATGGGAAAACAGAGACAGAACTCTCTGGGATGTGGAGGATAAGGAACGTTCTGCTTCTCGGAACGTTATATATCGCCGGCATGCCGGCCAATCAGTATCCAGTCGTTGTTACAGCACCAATGACATTGTTGATATCTGATGACGCTAATGACGATGCTCATCACTTCCTGTTCTTTCGGCTGAAGCCTTTCATAATCAGTTTGAAAAAACACGTGCGTGAGCATGGCATCCTTTATTGAAACAAAAGGTCATTGGCTGAAGCACATACTTTTACAAGGATTGTGCTGATGCTGATAACGAGTTTAACCACGTTATTAAAGTACTAAAGGAACTCTTAAAAGTTCCTTTTGTTTTAAACAGCTGAGTGAAAACATGTCTTTCCTTCTATATTGTTAATTTTTCTACTTATTCACAACGTGCCCTGATTATTGTTTGGTTCAAGTGTTTGTAACCTTCCAGTTGTTCATTATTGCCTTGATGAGAGACTGTGCAGTATTAGTCAGAAAGTCTGTTTCATAATATTAGCGTTTAGGGAGGAACTTTTCTGTAGGTGGTGTTTGGGAGTGGGGTTAGGGTTAGTTATTCACCTAATTAATAAGGATGATAAAAACTGATAAATATAATTTATGCATATATGATACTCATACTTGCTCATACAATATTTTGTAGCAAAATAATATTTATTGGTAAAAAATGCATACATATATTTATTGGTACAAAATGCATACATATATTTACATTTCTGTGTAAAAAAAATATACATTATTTTCCATGTAAACAGTGTAAACAAGCATTTTATCAAGAACACATGCTGTTGTGTAGTTATTAGTCATAAACACCAGTAGACTCCTCTGCTTCACTTCATTTTCACATATTGCATAGGAAAGAAAAATATCCATTTTCCATATCCACTGTTCACAGATAGTTGGTCTTTAGTTAAAAATCTAAAAAAAAACATTTCAAATCAAAAAAAGGACAATTTTCTAATAAATACATGACTTTTAACAACAGACTGTCTTCGTACTGTAACATGATTTGTTGTAATTTTCAGATGTTGGCACTTTTATAAATTGCATTCACAAACAACACACCAAAACTGTTTGCATTTGAGTACTTGAGGTTAACACACATGCATATCAGTGGGTTATAATCTTTTAATGACTATCCCAGGATGGTTCATAACTATAATAGTAAAGTTTCTAAGTGCAAAGGTAGGTAATGCCTCCTTTTATTGTGCTGCTCCTTGTAATTGCTGTTGACACAGGAAACATAATTACAGGTTTATTCATTTGATGATGAACTTGACCACGAGGTTCCATTGTCTGAAGCTATTAAAGTGAAGTCTCCTTTATGTTACTTCTGACTGCGGCTTGCGAGGTCTGCGCTATGGTGGCGCTTTCTTTTCTAGTCATTGCATTTGGGTTTGTTACTGAAGTTATTGCTGCTGGATCCTCAACAACATACTGTGCGAATACTGTGTTGAAGAGTCCTGTGAAATAAACAGAGAATTTTACAATGGGGGATTTAAAAAAAAATGTTTTATTAAAAACAAAAACAAACTCTAAACCATGCTTCTAAGAGAGAGTGGAAATGGTAATTGTAAGGAATAAGAAATATAATATAAACTTACAGGAACAGTATAATCTAAATGTTTGACTCATTTTCTCTCCATATAGCTAAATGGGGGCATAAATTATGTTAAAATATTTCCTGGCTGGCAAGTAAGCAGATTGTTTCTGCTACACAACATCCCCACGCTAGTCATCTTCTTCTAATGGGATTCTGTATCATTCTCAGAAAAAAAATCAACCCTCATTTATAAAAATAATATAACATTCAGTGTTCACTGCCATACCTCTTCGCCTTTGCCCTTGGGAGTTCTTTTCTTCTTGGCTTGATTTTGACTTACTGCTAGTTTCTGATGGGTCACAGTCTTCATTCTCTGTAACAATGAAAACTGTAAGATGTTTGTGAATGATAAGCACATTCAAATGAAAGCACCATTATATACTATGTTCACAGCATTTAAAGCAACTCCAGCAGAAATCTGATGTTGGTGTGTTTCTGCACAGAAAATAAGGACTTAGCCTGCTCACCTTTCTTCCAGGCAATGTGTGCTCTTCTCAGCTTAATAGCAAAGAAAATGACCACAACCAGAAGGGCAAAGATGAGGCATGTCACCAGAAGTACTAATAAGGAAGAGCTTTGTTTCCTTTCTGTTCTCATATCAGGGTCTAGGAAAAAGATATAGCACAGCTCACTAAAAGCCCACCAATGATTCAGCCATGTCAAGACCCTACATTTAACAGTATATGGTATTTACCTGTCATGTTTATCTTTGTAGTATTATACAGGTTTATGTCCTCTTGTAAATCACCTTTAAAGACATAAGAAACATTTAGTTAGTGGCAGATTAGTTGTTCCTCCTTTTAATTATTGGTAGTTAATACATCTTCCACTTTCCATAGATGGCATATGTCATGTAGAGTGTGTGTATGGTTGTATGTTTCTGTGTGGCATACTGAAAGACTGAATAATGTAAAGCAAGAATGAATAATTTAGCTAATGCAGTCACAGTGTGTTAAAAGAGGATATCCGGTTTCACCACTAGATGTCAGCAAACGCATTTTCCTCAACTCATCTTTTACGCTAGCTATTAAAATGACGCAGGTATCTGTAATGTTCATTGTTTCAGAGGTGGTGTCATTCCAAATTCGGTCTGGTGTTGTAGAGTTGAGCGAGTTCTCTGTAGATAGTACTGTTAGTAAGCATATAAATGGTTCAACATTGTCGTTCAAACAAATTTATTATAGGCACAGTTACAGAATTCAATCAGACTTTGTTTGGTATTTGGAGATATTAGAAAAAAAGGACAAACATGTGCAGGTATCAGATTAGCACACAAAACCTATGCTGAAACTCAGTGTTCCACCATTGCACTGAGAAGATCTGCACTAACAGTGCTAATCACACATTCTGAGCTCTCCTCATCGGAAACAGATTGTGTGATATCACAACCCACAGCTGAGGTTAGATGACAGTCTGCATTAGAAAAGAGAGATATCTGTACTTTCCATCTCAAAAACCCATCACTTGTTGTACATGCACCATTTAGGCCTCTTTTCCTCTATTGACCTTCATGTACAAAGTTTCTTTTTAAGAACCATTTGATAAAATTTAGATTAATTGAGCTTAGCAAAGCACACCAGACAGTATTTACGTAAATTCAGACAGACAGAAAAAAACTCAGAATGTGGGTCGTCAATTTTTATGCATGATCAGAATCAGGTTAAATAACATACTACACTAGTTCCCATGCTATAATTTGCTTAGGGATAATGGTATCTCAACCTGGTTTCGCTGGTTCTGGTCTGGAAACCAATGCTCTGCTTGGCTGAGTCAATAAATGGTAGCTACTAGCAGACTTCACTCTATCCATTATTTAACCTATTTTCTTAATGACATTGTCTTTCTTTTTTTTCTTTTCTCACAGTGAATGGAGACAAATAATTGGATTTTATCCATCAGCAGCCAACTCACGTAAGCACTGGTACCCAATTGGGTGAGTGCTGTCAAAGAACACTAAACCCATCTTTGCTGGCTAGAAACCCAGTGGCTACTAGTAGCCCAAAAGAGCACTGACTTATCACAAAACACTAAAAAATGTCTGAGTTTATTGGGTTTCTGTTGGTTTTGAGGAGTTTTTCTGGGTAAAACTTGAACAACTCAAATTTACTACTAATGAACATAAAAACACACCCCCAAGCATGAGTGGAAATTCACCCCTACTGATATGAAACTTGTGTTTCATATTAACACTTTATCTGGAGTAGCTTCTGAGGTCTGGTTTATTTTTCTGCTGTTACTATTTCCTCTTTGTCTCTCTGCTCTACATACTCATAAATAGTGGAAATATTATTCAGAGCACCTGCAGTATGAAAGCTCTAAAATGACAGCAATTTCACCTACCAGTGGTGTTGAAATGTGAGTGAACAGATGTAGCTGACTCCACAGAAGGTGCAGGGATCGTAATGAAAGTCCTGGGGTCATTGGCAGTAAGCATCTCATTGGGCTCAGATGACCACTCTAATGAGGGACCATTTGTGTTTGTGGTTGAAAAGCGGACTGCTGGGTTATTGCTTATAAAGGATCTTGAAGTTGTCCGCAGCACCCTCACAGAACTCTGAGGCTGTGTTGTGGAAGGACTGGAGGTAGATGCGAGGACGAGTTTTGTTCCTGTGAGAGAAAAACAACATTTACATCATAAAGATCAGAAACAAGTAAGAGGAAGATGTGTGTTGTCATCTAGACAATTTTCAAATGACATATGTTGTCCAACTTAATAGAGGAAACCAAACTATTTAGGGTGCACAGAAAGGGGAAATGATTTTGGTCTGTTATTTTGGTCAAGTTCAGAGCTTAAGCCAATGAGACGGAGCAACTGATGGGAAAAAACCTGTTGCGTTTCTTGTTTTATGACGATACAACCACACTATCACTGTTCCATAAATATCCCAATTTATTGGAGAAGTACTTTCCTGTAAACAGGTTTCAATAAAACCTCCTGTTAGTGGGAGTATTTTCTCTGCTGGGAGATAATTGACAAAGACGGTAAGAAATGTCAGGAACTCACTCTGTTTTCCAACTTTCACAAACTGCATCAAAGGCCCTGCATGCAGATCTGGGTGGTGAACAAGGCACTTCACAGTGACTCTGCTATTCTCAGGATGAACATATAAGATTGCTGCTGTGACAAAAGTTTTGGGTTCTTCATATGTAGTTCCTTGAACTGTGAGAACAAAAAACAGTGTTCATTAACAACAGCCACTGAGCAGACAATATACCTTACAACAGAAAATATTTATTTAAGTCTAGTCATCTGTTCCCAGTATTGTGGGTAAAGATCAGCATCAGTATCACTTTATCATTGTCCCCTTAGAGACATTTTCCTGGCAGATTACAAAAACTCAATCAAATCCTCTTGTTTACTATACTTTGCCATGTGCTTTTCCTTCTATCTTTGTCTCTTTTAAATCTCAATTCAAAAATACTTTTTCACATTGAAGTTTGCATTTTTCTTTTTCAACATACATTGAAATTCAGGTTCATTTTTAAATTTCCAAGAGATCTTGGGATGGTGGTTGTTTCCCTTAGCGGTGCATTTTATAGCAGACTTCTCTCCTTCCCTCATCACTGACATTCTTGGAAGATCTTTAAATAAATGGAAAAACAAGAAAAGAAACATTAATTCAAACGCTATTGTACAAATGTGGATTAAAAGGTGCCTGCAAGAAATATTTTGTTATTTGATTACATTATTTAACTCACCCAATACTGTCACCCTCACGGTTTTCACTGACAGTTTGGGTTTATATTGTGTGCATGTGTAAACACCCCCATCTGTAAAGGTGACATTGGCGATACTGATGGAGAACTGTGAGTTGGTCAGCTTGGTGATGCTGTATCGTTTGTCCTTTATTGCTAGAGAAAAAGAAAAACAACAGTTCCATGCCTCTTAGTAATCATTGCGACATATTGTCATTTTCTAAAATGGTTTCACTAACACATACTACGTACAATATTCACCTGAAACATCGTTGAAGAACATAATATTGTTGTCTGGGTCTCTCCACTCAACGATGCCTTTATCAGATTTGCTAATAGGACAGCGTAGATTCACAGTGGAGCCCTTAAGTGCAGTCACATTTTGCATCTTTTCTGCAAGTGAAACTGCGACAAAATAAAGGAGAAGTTTGAGTTCCTTGAAAGTCTAAACTTGTAACTGTGGCTACAGCATTTCTGACAGAGAAGTTTGAACCAGCAGAAACAACATACACCTATCCACTGGAACAATTTCAATAAAAGCGTGGAACAACAAAATAATCTTTCCTTCTCACAGCTGTCCGAAGCTAAATCTACTTCTCACACCTTGACTCATCTGTTCCCCTGTTTGTCATTGCTCTGCCTCTGCTTATG
This sequence comes from Brachyrhaphis roseni, assembly GCA_903066815.1. Classification (NCBI taxonomy): domain Eukaryota; kingdom Metazoa; phylum Chordata; class Actinopteri; order Cyprinodontiformes; family Poeciliidae; genus Brachyrhaphis; species Brachyrhaphis roseni. The sequence goes on from CAEFZY010010599.1 coordinate 20,169, forward strand.
TGTGTGTGGAGGTGGTGTGACCTTAAAAGAAACTCTACAAACAAGCAGCCCCCCTGTTGCTTTTCTGCTGTGACAGGAAGTAATGTGGTCAATTCTCTTAGCTGAGAGAGAAAGAGGGCCGGGTGTGAGAGAAAATATAGATTATATGTAGGCTGCTGAAGGGGGCTTTGAGTGTTTTTTCTTTCCTGTAGGCTGAAACACACATCTGAAAAATAAGTTTGTGAGGGCATACTGACACCGTTACTCAGGACAGTGGGTTTCAAAGGCTATCAAAACCTTGTCTTTAGTGTTTCAGGTTCATTACCAATACTCATGCAAGGCAAAACAAACAAACAAAAAAACAAAAGCAGTTCATGTTTTTAGTCAAATAGAAATACATATATCATTCAATTATACAACTGCTAATAAAAGAAAGAAGTAATCTAACAATAAATCAACTTGTTAATGTGTTTGACAAATTTGAGCTTTAAGACAAGATCTTTGGATTGTTGACAATAGCAGTTTTTAATTTATTACCTGTGGTTAATTTTCAGTTTTATTTGTTGCTGATGAATGTTTTACAGACTGCAATTGCATAACTGAAAAATTGTTAATTTGATTGGAGGCAACTAATGGTACAGCTCTTGCATGATTCCAGTCATACATGACAAATGTATTATTTTCTTTCCATTTTGCAAAGCATATCTTACTAGTGAGATACCTCATGGCATTGTATTTGGGCTAATTGCATTCTTGCTTTGTAGGCTTGCCTTGTGGTTAATGTTTTAGACAGATTGTTGCTTTGTTAGCAATCTTGTGATTTATTTCCCTACTCAAGCCAGCAGTCACAACTGAATAGTGTTGCATAAGTGGCCATACTGATTGCCTTAAATTAAGTAAAAGTGAAACCAAAAACCATTTAACCACAAATCCAAATACATAAGTTTACTGAAGATTTCTCTGTAAAGTACCAAAAAAAAATAGATTGAACAAATCATTTTCAGGACTAACTTTAGCGGTGAAAAAGTACTGAAAGTAAACTCACCTTGTATAAGCACCAAGAAGACAATAAGCTGGAGCCTCATTTTCACTCTTTCGTTCTTCCACTTTACTGCGTTTCCTCTGCACTCGCTCTATATGTACTTCACACTGGGACCTTCCATGACATCACACAACTGTGGTTTCCCCTGACTTTTTATTTCAAGAGATTTTCATGTGATTCTAAGACGAAAAGTCCAGGTCAATAGTTCAGGAATCATGCATAGTTTTTATTCTGAAGCTACATAATATTTAGATTTTATTGTATAGATCTGACAGAAATACATTGTTGTTTATTTTACTTATTTTGACAACCATGTTGTTTGTCAGTCAACTAGCAAACTATTACCTTATTTAATTTATTATTCTTAAATCGGGGGTAAACCTATTGAGGGAGGACCCAATTTGCACTGTAAGGAGTTAATAAGATGGTAGAAGATTGATTCAGACAATAACTGCCTTCAATTTGGTAGTAATTTAAAAAAAAAAACTTAATTAGGTGGGAATGTGTGCCGAACACTTTGCTAAGCAAAGATTATAGACATTCATCCAATGGACATCTATCCATTGCTTATACTCGCTTATCCTTGCAGGATTGCACGGGGACTGGTGCCTGTCTCCAGTAATCATGGTGCGAGAGGCAGGGTATACCCTGGACATTAAGTTAATGTAGCTCCATTTTCTATTATTATCCCTGCAAGGCAGAGATTTTGCTTCAAATGAATACAAAAATAATCTAAAAAGAGCAAATTATGTAAATCTTATACAATTAAATACCACTCCAAATGAAAAAAAAAAAAAATTAAGTGTGATTTCTTTAATAGAAGATCTATCTTTTCAAGTGAATAACCTAATTAGTGATGGTCAGACTGACTCACTGGGACTTTATTATTTTAATGTTCACATTCCTCGAAATACTGGATGAGGATGAAGAGCAACCACCATCTTTCAGTCATATTTTTTGGGCCACTTGATAGCTACATAACCATTAAAACCCCATCTGTTTGTAATCATACACCAGGCCCTTACTTTTAAATTGTAGACCAATTATCAGATTTCTTTGCTGACTTAGTGTTGAATACTGATAAAGTTATTGTAATGGGGGATTTTATCATCCATATTAACACTTAAAGAGATAGCCTAAATGATAGTCTTTAATGCTGAGGTTTATTTGACTTTGCGCCAAATGTCCACAGACGCATTCACTCCTCTCTCATAGTCTGGACTTTGTGCTGACATATAATATAAAGTGTGAATAACGGAACCTTTTCCTGTTTGACTATTTTTTAAATTGCCTTTGAGTTTAATCTACTCTGGTCCTGAGGCAAAATGCCATTTTCCGACATTGCTGTTACAACTTTAAATTAATATTTTCCATTTTTACTTTCCTCTGTATTACAGAAAACCACAGTAGAGGACAGCCATCTCATTTCTGGTCTTTCACAAACTACGTAATGTTACTTCCTCATTGCATGTTGCATGAGAAAATGTAGCCCCCTTGAAAAAGAAAGTAAGTACGGTAGGCATTGGACTTCCTGCTTTAATTAAAAACTATGTATTTCAAAGCACAATATTAGAAAATTGGAAGGAAAAAGAGCTTTACACATCTAGAGGAGTTCTACTTGACCTGGAAATAAAGTCTGCTGCTATATAAAAAGAACCTTTGCTGAGCTAGAACAGCATATTTCTCATCATTGAAAGAGGAAAATAAGAACAATCCTAGGTTACTCTTCAATACAGCTACCAAACTTAAAGAGAGTCATGATTCTGTTGCGCCATCCAATTCCGCAGCTCTCATTAGTAATGACTTCATAGAATTCTTTATAAATATAATTTATTCTATTAAAAATAAAATCTCTGGAATCTGGCCATAAATGATTGCTTGGTCAGTAAGTAAGACAGAATTGGACATTAAAAGAGAGTTTTCCTGTTACGTGTTTTGAGACGACATCTATTGTTAATTGATGCTAAATAATCAAAATGAAGTGGGCCGCCGCCCTCCCCTCATTTCCAGGGACAACCATCTTCCAGTTTGATGAATTACCTTTAAGTTTAATTTGTTTAGTATTATTTATCACTTACGGCACAACAGGCCAAATGATTCCATTCGCACACACTTGCATTCAGAATGACACATCACTGTCAGTTTGGAGTAATGTCAGTAATGTGGTCAATTTCACTACCAGGATTAATTAGCTTCTGTTTCTAGGGGCCTATGCTGAATGTTCCTTATGCAACATGCAACAAGGAAGTAACACCATGAACAACAATATTAGTGTGTGAAGTTAAAGAAATGAAATGGCTGCCCTATGCTGAGTTTTTCTGTGATACAGAGGACAGTAAATATGAAACAGATTATCTTAAAGTTACATGGAAACCATGTTGCTTTTTCACCTCAAATTTTACAAGTTGTAAACATGTCTGCTTTTAATAGACAGCCATTTATTATTGGCACCATATAGTAGATGTTCTTTAGAGTCTAAATTAGTTTTCTTTTACAAACACAAAGGAAGGACTAAATAGTCTGTCAAAAAATTTAGATTTTTGTGGGAAGTGATTAGATGGACAAGGTTAGAAATTGGAATAAAAAAATTTAATGGGAATTGTGAAGGTGGGGCAGTTTAGAGATTAAGCTATAGAGAGGCCAGGTTGAGATGGGTTGGACAAGAGTGATAGTGGACAAAGAATATTGAAGATGGAGCTGACAGGTAAAAGAGAAAGACCTTGGAGAAGATGCACTGATGTAGTGAAGAAGGACATTTAGTTGGGTGGTTAACAATATAGTGTATCAATGGGATAGGTTGAGATGGAAGCAGATGATCTGAAAGGATTTATGGGAATATGCAGCTGTCATATTTCATAGACTGATATGCACAGTATATAAAATTTGAATAAAACAGATTATCAAATATACTGTTCAGGTGTAACAATCACAACAGAAGACCTGAAATTTCAGCCAGCACACAAACAGAAGGAATAAATGGTTTATTGAGAATGGGGATATGGGACGACCAACAGCCGGACCAGGAACCACTGAGAATGGAGAAACAGGTTAGTGCTAGTAACTTGATGTTGAATGCTCAAATGGGAAAGCCACTAACCTTCTCAGAAAGCTGTAGGAAGCCGAGTAAGTCCTTGGTTCTTCAGCTGTGACAAATTTCCTCCAGGGGTATCGATTACAAGAGGAAAAAAAAAAAAAGGAGAAAACTAAGCTTGGATGTCAACAAGCCAAGGTCAGAATCAGAGAGTGTTGAGTACGATGCTTGCCACTATTGTATTTTGTTGTTGGCACTACTTTGTGAAGCGGAAGGTTACGCGCTTATAAAAGCAATAAAGGCGGAGCCTCCTTGTTCTCTGTGTGTTCGGCCAGAGCAGGGCAGTGTGGCTACTAGTTAAATGGATGATGTCTCCTGTCTCCTTTGTAATCCCTGAGTAAGTTAATACTTCTGCAAAGATGTATTCACAAGATAAAGATGATGACGACGAGTCCAGAGATTCCCGTGGGAATAATAGGAGATCCGCTGCAGAAGAACCAACAGAGAGGCAGATAAACTTATCTGGGGGTCAGGCTGGAATCCAACGTCCGGACATAGAAACAGGTCAAGAACGTAACGGCAATTTTAGCAGATTAGTGATGGGTCCAGCAACACCGATGCGTCGGCGCATGTGTCAAGCCCATAGACAAAACCCCGTGTCGGTGTGCGTATTGCTCTCAGCAAGTCACGGGATGCATTTACCCGCCAGATAATGCTTCTGCATGTTGGTGTTCCCGCAAAAGCCCTTTTTTTGTTTGTTTTGCCCCGATTTTCCCTTTACGCCAATCTTATGTGGCATTCAGAGGTTGAACCATACAATTAAATTTGTTTGTTGCCAACAACGCCACGTGGGCTTATTATTACCCAAGAATTAACAGGTCCAGTTTTTTGCAATAAGCAAGAGACAGGTCTCAAGTCAACAATAATTTATTATCACAAAATAAGAATAAAAATACCTGGACTAAAACAAAAGAAAATTTTGTCCCGCACGCCAGTCTCTCCTGACCGCTAAATAAGTGGTGACTCAGTCCAGGCAAAGCAGCAGTGCCAAGTGTGTGGCCAACAGCGGCGATTCCGATCAGGCCCAGCTCCTTTCACTTCCACCCAAACAGGAACATTCAGACTTCGGGACTTGACAGGAATCATTCCACCCACGATCAAACGTGGAGGTGAATACGCCCGTACGTTTCTGTACTCGGTACACAGACAGCCCAACACGGAAGCGCGGTGCGCGACGTGTCAACAGCAAACAACAAGTGTCAGTCCGCAGCTTACTTCGGCTTTTATACTGAACGCCCTCTGGCGCTATTGGCTCACTTGCAATCACCCTGCCAGCAGGTGCAGCCTCCACCTTCTTCCTGCCACATCAACATTTAAAAAACGAGTTAGTGATGCAGCATGGTGTAAGAATGAGCATCCAAATAACATATTTTCTTTAGCATTGAGTTTTGATTTTAAAAAGTTCATAGTCAAATAAACTTAGCATAAAACAAACATGAAGACTAATTACCTTCCCGAAGCAAGAAAACTTTAGTCAGAGTCCCATTGAGGGGAAATAACCACAAATCCAGCTTCGGATCACAGCTCACATCAACAAAAACGTACACTGTGTCCTCTGTGTTTCTTATTTCATGCTTGGATAAGGTTAGAAATGTCTTTAACAGAGTCTATTAATGTTGTTTATTGAAAATTTCTGTACGCACCCTGTAACCAACATTTCCCAGAAGCTTTTGAAAGTTGTTGTTAACACGTCAATGGTGGAGGGGAATGATGTCTCTGTGGTTAGTTCAGATTTCAGCCAAAGAACAAAGAGCTTAATTTAATGGATCTTTTTTATGTTCATGAACCAATCATTTCAGTTTGTTTTGAAACTTGTTGGTTTTTTAATCTCATATCTGCCTCAGTGGGGCTTTTTCATGAGAAAAAACAAAAGCATTGCTCATACTTTTGCATGGTCTTCAGGCAATGGTGTAATGAAAAATTGCATTGAGTTGCAAAAGTTAGCAGGAAAATATGTGTTTTAGCTTTAGAGTAATTTTGCAATGCAAATCAGGGTAGCATCACATATCTAGAATGTGAAGGATAAATTATTTTCTGCATTTGATCTGATTCAATGATATGCTTTTTGCAACCATGATAAATCCAAATATTGTTCTTTTGAAGTGTAAAGATGTTTAACCGCCAAAGTAAAATTCTGCTCCTTAAGTCTTGGAACAGTCTGAACTGGAGATTGTTTCACAATGTAGGAGGATTATTCAAAGAAATCCTAGAGGGCTTCAGTGAGAAACAGGCTGATGAATTAAAGAGGAAGCTCTTCTTTTGAACATGGACAGCAGCTTATATAGTATTTGCTTGCACTTAGTTCCTGAATGAATCATTCACTCGTATAATTTATTGACTGGCACCTATGAATGATGAATGACCAGGACACAGCCTTTGGCAGGAGCCGGAATCCTCAGTGGGCCAAGTGGGAACAAGAAAGCTGGAAAATAAGAAAAACAGGAGGCCATAAATAAAACAGCTGTAATCGCATATTGCTGTCACAAATCCCAGAACAAAGATGGGCATCTTTCTTCCCTGAGAGCAAACAGAAATACAACAGTCACTCAGAAAGAAACATAGCTGCATGCCTCAAACACACCTTGACAGTTCCTATAATTACACCTGATCCTACAACAGAATTAAGTTCCTTGGGCAGAAATTTACTACTGAGGGTTTAATTTAATTACCTTATCTGTTAGGTCAACACAGAACCTTTAAAAGAAAGAGAAAAGTAAAAATACATTTCCTGAATGTTCAATCAATGGGGGTGTAGAATGCCAAACAAACATTTAAGCCTAAAATCTAACTAGGAGCCCTTAACTAAAATGAAGCAGTGAAATATAAATCTGAAAATTATTACAAGATTCTCTGGAGTTGCTACACAAGCCTGTTAGAGTTAAATTTTATTTATTTATGTATTTTAATTTCCTTTATTTAACCAAGTCAACTGTCTTATGGCATATAAACAATACTATGATGTTTTCAGTCTGGGGTTACTGAAAATGCAAATATTAAACAATTAGTGTTTGAGAAAAACAGGCGGCCATAAGTAAAACAGCTGTAATCGTAATTTGCTGTCAGAAATTACTGTTACTTATGACGATATTTATCTGTCAGCATAACCATCAGAGACCAACAACTTCTTGATGAGGGCATTGTTTGTCTCAAAGCTACTTCATGACATTGAGTTGTCTTTTTAAATTGTTACCAAAATTTTATCCAAATCAAAATAAAATTTACAGAGTGACTGAGGTCTTGAGTGGATTTTAGGATGATGTTTGTTGAGTGCAGAGCTGCTAGAACCACTCAGAACTTCATTTGATCTGTTTAATAAACACTGCATGTGTATTAAATTAAACATTTTTTGGATAAGTTGAAGTAATTGTTTTGAACACACCAGGGTCGTTCACTTGTCCTGAGTAATACCTGATCTTTGTTTGCCCGCCTTTACTCAACAACATCTCAGCCAAATCTCAAAACAGATAATTAAACATTCATGGTACTTAGGAGACGTCTACTCTCCCATCTGATTTGCCTGCTCTTAGTTTCCAGCTATACACATTTGTCAGAATAAATTACCCTTCATTTATGGAAGACGAGGCATGCAGTAAACAGAAGGGACTGTTTCTTTTTCTTTTTTTTTTTAGTTCACAGCTTGTGTCTGCCAGTTTAAGACTCTGCCTCTCTTCTGTTTTTTTTTTTTTTTTCTGAGCCTCTTCCTTGACACTGCTCTCCGCTGAGATGCTGCTTACTTTGCACATTTCTGCCAAGGACTAATTCCTCTTTGTCGCACATGTCAGGGTGACAAAATCACAACCAAATAGCAGCATTTCCACTCATACTCTTACTGCCATTTCCTGCTCTTGGTATGTATCGCATGTCGCTGCAGTTTCCGTTGCGACGCTGACCTCCTCTGTGAACCGAACGCCTGGATCGTGGATTTGCTTCATAGAGGAGAAAACCCTGTGATTCATAAGCGTCAGAGGACATCTATTCATGCATCAGGCATAAATAACACATGGGAGAGTTGATGTGCAAGGCAGGTGGATTGTAGCAAGGATTATTTCTGTAGAGATATGCTTCCCGGTATGAGTTGGGGGAAGTGGCACCTTTTGGGTTGTCATGCACTAACTGGGCTAATGCAGCTGACACCTGTTGGAATCTGCACCTGTCTCAGGATTCTCCCTGCAGCAAAAAATAGTTTTTTCCCCTTTTTCTTAATACAATCTGTTCAGCAGCAGCAGAATGAAGTAGGTGGGTGATAACTCATCAACATACAAAGAAGCTTTAACACAACAGAACATGAAAACTGTTCAATCTCCCAAATTCCTTTAAACCTGTTTATAGTAATGTTGTATGATAGATCTAAAAGACTTATCAGCACATTTATGCAAAGAGTCAACATTTTGACTCTTCAGTTTACTTCTTCATATATTTGCTACACCTAGAAAACTTTTGGACAACATTCTGAGAGGTGGTGACCAATTTTTTAAATTTTATCAGCGCTTGGTGATGATCACATTTGTCTGACTGTAGCTTGTCAGTCTGCTTTTTGTGAACTTATCACAGGCTCTATTGAGTGTCCTTATCTTTGAGTCATTTTATTATCAATTTTGACTTGTGATAAAGTTTTCCATCTGGTTGGAAAATCCATAAATTATCCCGTATTCATCATGGATTGCTGGAATAATTTGCTATTTTTTGGAGATTTTGATTTCACTCTTGAGTCACTTAGATGGAAATAGGGAGATATCCTCTCCTTCTTGGAAGAAGTGGCCCAACATGTGGACTGTTTTATGATATATTAGTCTTGGTAGTAGTTGTTATATTTTCTTCTATGAACATCCAAACAAACAGGAGAGTTCATCAGAGAAAATTACTTTGTATGTCCATCATTTTGTTTTTTTGAAAAACCTAAATGGGTTTCTTGTTTCTCCAATAGCAGTGACTTCTTTGCTGCCCTTTGTGAAAAACCTCCTGACCTCTCGGCGCATGCGAGCGTTTCTGACTGCCAGAGTTGTACAAGCTCTGCAAGAAAGGCAATATGGCTCTGCAGCACCCTCCTCAGGAGGAGACAGTGATGGATAACCTGGAGTTCTTCTTCACTGCAGTTGAACTTATCACCTTGAAGGAATTGATAACCCAGAAACTTGTCTTTCTCTTTGGGTGAAAATTGTGGCTAGCATCAGTAAAAAAAAATACTTCTTTCCGATATTATAGAGTTCCAATGAAAATGAAAGACTTCTGTGATATTTACTTGCTATTTAAATGTTAATGTAGTTGATTTATATGATAAACTATGTTTTTAAATTGTAGCTAAGACTATAATTCCAAATTCAACACATGATAAATGCTTTTTTCCACAATACTGTAGTGGTGCAACAATCATTGATAAAATGGTCATTAAATAGTATTGTGCTCCTTAATGAAAATTTTGCAGGCTCCTTTGCTGTGGAAGTAGCGCACAATTTAGCAGGGCTTCTTAAGAATCGTTTCATGTTAACTGGGACTTCATAACCATGAACTCAAACCGTAAAAGGGCTTTAAAATATATATTTAGTTCCTAATAATCTTGCAAAACTTTCAGCTTAAAGAAAGAAGCTGAAAGCATCTTTCAGCTCCTTTGTGTAGGCTCTATGCGTAGGCCTGAGAGCACTATAATATAACCTCATATTATCTAATATTACAATATAATACATGCTGTTGAAAGCCTTCAGCCGATCTAAAAAGCAAATCTCCAATTTCAGCTTTACTTCACTGACTCCTTGTTTACTAAATAGATTTAAATTTCTCCTTATTAACGGCTTTCACATATAAAGCCATTAATCAAGCCCCATCACACATCAGAGATCTCACTCTGCTAATCTGGCACTTTCCTCTGAAACTGTAGGCTTATTGGTGGAAAGTACCATAAGTTTCTGAAATTAAAACTGGAGGCAGATGTTTTTGTTATCAAACTTCTCTCCTGTAGAACCAGCTCAGTTTTAGTCTGTGTGGTAGATACCCTGTCTACTTCTCAAAAGAACAGAATAGAAACAGACTTTACTGTCCTGCAAAAGGGAAATATATGTATAAAACAAGATCAACAATAACAACAATAATAGTAACAATAATAATATACTGTACGGGACTATACCATGAAAAAAATGCTCTGCATATATTAGAAATGTAAATATTGGACTCACAATCCAAGGGATGTGCAACTGACTCAGATTAATCTTTCAAAATGTATTTACACACTATGCACTTAAGACCAGTCTTAAAACCTCCATGTTGTATAAAGCTTATACAAAAGATAGTTAAGTCATCCTAAAGTTTCCCTATAGATATGATACTATAGGGTTTTTATAGCTCTTTTGTAGGGAATGTGGAATTTTAGAAAGTAGCTTCTCTTTAATTGTTTGTATAACCTAAAGATTCTAAAAAAAAAAAAAAAAAAAAGTAATTACCTTGCCTCAATGTACTCAATCCACTTTTGCAAAAAGTATTTTTATTTTTTTTTTAATCAACTTTATTTAATTTTCTTTGAAAAATCTTAATATTTTCAGTCAGGCTTTATATATTTTTACCATAGATTTCATTGAAGAAAAATAACAGTCTTTTTAAGAGTTTTAGATGTGATTTATGGATGTTTAAGATGATTAAAGTCATAACCCAGAGCATCTGCATATTTTGTATTGACTAGATGGCATCTGATGATGGAATGTCCTATTCTGTAATTTGAGACTATAGGTATCATACCTATAGTTTTTACTTTTGCTAGAGCCAAAAGACTTGAATACTTATTTTACTTGCTCCTCACAGAGTTAATAATTGACTTGGATTTGGCCCTCATGTATAAATTAAAATAAAATGAAAAGACATAATTCAGGAGGAAACACTGATTTTAAAATGCATCCGAAACAGTAAAACGTAAATATAAGATTTTTCCAGGGTTAGCAGGCCTGAACCAACACAGTTCACATTGAAACCTGCCTCATTCCAAAGATTTGTCTCTCTTGGCTGAATTTTAGGGTTAAGCCCCAGAGTTCCAGTGGCTGCAGGGAGCAAAGTCAGGTATCATGCTGATGATCCCAAACTCATCCATAACACTAATTGGACAAAGTGACAGCTCTGGGCCTCTGGGTAATCAAAGGATGAGAACAACAAGCACTGCCTTTTTATTATTTTTATTTATTTTTATTTTTTGAACCCTCAGCAATGGAGGCAGTCCTTGGTGATCAAACTTGAGTGCTACCTGATTGGTCAGGTGGAGATCTCTATCATCTCCATGGTTCTTTTTTTCCACCAGAATGTAAAATCTCACCTGCTTAAATAACTCCAACAGATTTTGAGCCTTCAGGACTTATGTGGATAAAACAAATAAAATTTAAAGCAGTGTGGTTAATATTTCCACACAGATGAGAAAACACGTTGGCGCGTGCGTGTGTGTGTGTTTTTAAGCCTGGTTAACTGCTCACAGCTGCAGGCTGTTCGTGCTTCTGCTTAGCTCGGTGCTGTAAAGCAAGTGGAAATTCGATAAATGAAGGTAAATGCACTGCTGTCCTCCCCCGCTCCCTGCCTCTCTCGTTAGGACCCCTCTCACCCCTCTGTAGGGAGCTGAGGCAGCTATCGATCTTCAGAGCCTGGCTTGGAAGCCTCCAGTTTTAATTAGAGGTAGCTTGATAACAAACAGGAACAAAGATTCATAGATTGCCTTTGTAAGCAATCATATGTACATGTTTTTCCTAGTTTTCATTTGTTTTTCTTCTTTTACTTAAAAAAAAAAAAAACTACCCGCTTAATCTTTAATAAGTTGTATAGGTCTGTCTCCTCATAACGTAGTTGCAGCAATTAGTTAGCAGATTTTCCAGTTTTCGCAAATTGTTCCTGCCAGCCTAATCTGCAGCAGCATCTCTCCACGTTGCGAGTTCCTGGAGAGTTTTCTGGCCGCAGCGCCATCCAGCTGGACCTCTCCCTCGCCTCTCCATGAAACTATATCCTGGGCTGCATGTTGGTCAGCCGCTGTGCTTGGCAGAGCAAAGCATTTGGCCACAGAATAGTCAAATCTGTTCCACATTACTCCCTGTTGCACTTCCTGTTTTCCCCGGTGTGTGTGGAGAAACAGCGATTGGACACGTGGAGATGCCAACAGCATCCAATGCCGCCGGGTACGCCTCACGCCTTCCAGCGCTAATGTAAAACCTGGCTTCCTGTGCTGCAGCACAACGACACAGCAGCTGTTTAGTCAAACCTGGACTCAAAGTTGTTTTTTTGTTTTTTTTGTTGTTGTTGTTGTTTTGGTTTTTTCAGTCAGTCTGCTAGCACTGTTCCCCACCAGATTTCCATGAACAAATCCAGCTGTCAACATACGGTGACTAAAAATGAGTCCTGTTAGGCAGAACAATACGACGAGGTGAGAGAAAAACAGTGATTATCTCTTTATTGTGCACCTGCTAGCAAGAGAACATTTTGTTCTCAAAGCTGGTGTTAGAAACAGAAAACATAAAAAGACATAAGAATTTGTTCAAGTTTTGATGGCTAAACGACTGGTCAGTAACTATTGTGGAGTATTCCTGGCCTGTACTGATCTGTTTCTATCAAAGGAAAAGGTGAACATTGTCACTGATGTGAGGGTTTGCTTCATCTCTCAAGTAAACCCTATTTCCAGTTACTGAACCAAAAATGGTTTGAGGAGCACAGTGGTGAGTTCAGGTGTTAACTTGATCTTCATATTCAACCTAATTGAGGATTTGTTGAATGATATGGAAAAATAAATGCCATCCCTGGAGATTCAATCTCGCAAGTTGCAGAACCTGGAGGATCTGCTGCTAAGTGCTACTTACCACAGCACACCTTCAGGTGTTTAGTGGATTTCAGGTCTCAAAGGCTCAGGGTTGCTTGGCAGCAAAACAGGAACTGACACTATTATTCATATGGCCATATTGTTATACAGTTTTTATAAAGGTTAGATTGAACAAAGAAAGAGTCAGCTGGATTCAAAGGGTGATCCAACTACTGTTGGTGTGTGTGCGTGCGGGGGGGGGTGTGTGTGTGTGTGTGTGTGTGTGTGTGTGGGCATTAAGGAAAATAGTGGCCAAATGACTGAGCATGCATATTTTTGGAATATGGAATAATGTCAGTGAGCCTGGAGAGAACCCAAACATATAAGTGGAAAACAACCAAATTCCAGACAGAAAGACCCCAACTGGGATAATAGTCTATGACCTTCTTGTTACCAAGCAACTATGCTTACATTTGTTTCACTGTACAGACACCAAAAGAGTTTTATGCTTGAATAAAATGGAAGAATCAGTTTGAGTCCACAATAAAACTGTTTCTGGATCTGGGTCTGGACTGTTCACACAGATTGTTCAAAGTTCACCACTTGAATATTTTGAACTAAAATTCATACCTCTCAAAATAGACTGCTTCACATTTACCAAAATTCTAACAAAAATGTAATCTAAAAGACTTTAACTTGGTTGATAATGATGTGTCAGCATATAAACTAAGTCACCAGTCAGTATCTAGTCCAGCGTCAGCCATTCTCTGCGCTAAAGATATTCTATATGTTGAGGAGGTCTTATGTATTTTTCTGTGTATGAAATGTATCCCGTTAGCGGTGTAATTTAAATCAAACTCGTTTTGAAGCTTCGGAGGCATAACTCTTTCAGGGACAGCCACTATGTTTAAAGAAAAATATTAGAAGCAGCACCATTTCTTTTAGCCCCTTTACTCTTTGCTGCTTCTCTTTGTCTCCTGTAAGATAAGGTCTGGACCAAAATCAGCTTTCATCAGATACATGTAGTACAACATAACTCAGTACACTCAACACCTTCAGTATAATTGTAAAAGGTCCAGCCGGAGTGGCACATTTTCAGTTGAGTGGGCTGGACTAAACTTTTTCAAACAGTGGTTAGACGCCTGAGGTTTGTAATATTAAAAATTTGCATATTTTGTATGGTTCTGATTTGTAAATTTCACTAAATAACATCTAAAAATACATGAAATATGTACTAGAATTGTGTATTGCTGAATACTTTGAGATAAGCAACTGTGATGCTTTCAACTAAACTCTGACTTCATGAAAGCGAGAAGCTAATGACGCCCATTGTAGTCTAAGCTGTTTCTCAGCCCAGGCACGTTTATAGGGAGTGGTGGTCTACATGGTTAATGATTGCTGTTTGTGTCACTGCTCACTTCAAATTAGAGTCTGTCAGCTGTACAATAAAGAAGATTCCCAGAAGTGGTGTGAAAAGTCCTCTGCTTAATCTGATCCTAAGTGTAATGAGATTGTTTAATTACCAAAAAGGAAAATCCTTAATCATCCCCCTGCTCTTATCGCTCTTTACGTCTCAAGTAATGCCTCGGATTTAAATTTGGATCCGCGAACGGCCTCAACTGCGAACCTTCATAAGCTCAGAGGAAAGCAGCGTTCACTCCTGTTTATCTTTCAGAGCCATTAAAGTCACGGAGACATGAAATGACTCTGAAGCGTTAAATTACATACTGTACAAGTTTATGGATTAATGTTGCTCTGGATGTGACTGTGCTCACTTCTTTGGAAGCCTATAAGAGCCTATTAAAATAGCTTTCTGCAGAAAGTGAATTAATGTCAGAATTGAAGAAGCTCTGCTACATTTCAGACTATATTGCTTCCTTTTATGTACCTACAGCTTTAACCAGTAAAATCTCAGCAGACTGAGCTTTATTTGTATTTACATAAACTCTTTCTGAGCCATTATGAAAAAGGAAAGAGTTCAGGATGAAGCAATAAAAGCACACTGAAAATTTCACTATAAGAAATCCAAATAAAGACTGTGATAGCCTCATATATTACACACAGTTATGGTGAAAAGTAAAATTTTATGTGTCACAGCATAACAAAAAGTTGTGCTCACTAAGTTTTAAAATGAGGTAAGTTCAACTTTAAAGAAATAAGAAAGCATGACTTATTTTTGCTTCTGCAGGACATACGAAACTAAGCTTTCAGGATGCTGCTTCTAAAAGTGATATCACAAATCAAGCTACTGTGGAATTGGGCAGTTATAGAAGCAGTCAGTTACTCTGGTAGAACAACAGAAACAGTGGATGGCTGCATTATCAGCACTTGTTAGGAATGTAGAAATGGCACAGATAGCAGGCTATGCACCCAAACCCATCATGATGGTCCCAGTTTTCCAGGGAGGCATGCCAAGGACTACAAAATCCCATGGAAAATGATTATTCCAACTTGACACTTGAAATACACATCATGCCACGCCATTGATACAATGGGAAGTCGGCCATTAACGCCATAGCTGAGACATCTGCATTTGGAGCTATGCCAACACTCTAATTTCAACATAAACACTGCTGTTTTGTTAGAGAAACTTAGCGAACAAACAGCATCAGACAGACCATAGACCACAGCCGAAAGGTCAAGGAGAACGTGAGGAAGTTTAAAGCCTTATTAACTAGGACTACAGTGGTAGTTCAGAGCTTTTAACATCTCAGAGAGCAGTGCCCTATCCATTATCTGAAATAGAAAGAGTATAGCACAACTATAAGCCTAGTAAGACTTGAATGCCCATATACTGAGAGGGCAAGGGAGCATTAATCAGAGAAGCATTGCATAGGCCACTGTAACTCTTGAAGAGCAACAGAGATCCAAACCTCTGGTAGCAGAATCTGTGAACAATGTAAAGGGATGACAAGATCACTAAAGCTGTCACTGGAGCTGAAGAAATTCACATTTTTATGGCTGTAATGTTGCAAACTGAATAAACCTTTCAAGTTACGGGAATAATTTTGCAAGTTATTGAAAATTAATGATAATTTGCAGTCATCGTATTTGGGTCTTTTCATAAATGCAGGCTGCACATATGAAAACTTTACCTTTGAAACATTCAGCCATCTGAGTGAACTATGGTACAGACCACCCATATTCTTCTACTTGGGATTATGTCTCATCTATA
Source organism: Brachyrhaphis roseni (assembly GCA_903066815.1). NCBI lineage: Eukaryota > Metazoa > Chordata > Actinopteri > Cyprinodontiformes > Poeciliidae > Brachyrhaphis > Brachyrhaphis roseni. Next base: position 36,202 of record CAEFZY010010599.1, read on the forward strand.
ATGATCTTTTTGAAAAGTCTATTGATATAAATGTGAAGGGCTCATTCAGCTGTATTCTTATTAAATAAAATTTGGGTCTGTAAACCTTCCTGCTCTTGTAATTCGGTTAAAAATGACAATGATGAACAGAGGAGGTCACTGTCAAACCAATAACTGGAAGATAAATTACTTTGGAATCAGCTAGCAAGATGCCTTCAGGTGGACTGATCGGACTCAGAAGCCACTTTGACTCCTTGTTTATCTACACATTTGTGTAGGTAAACATTAGAATGTTTAACTTCCTTTATCTGGTGTTTGCAGGAAAATGACTCATGTGCAGCTATGTATCCATTTTATACATTCTTCAGAACTTTTTCTTCAGTAGCAGATTCTGTTTTCCATTTTCTCTTTCACATGACTGCAACCAAACAGCAGATGATACCTGGAAGCTGGGGTAACGCTGTGTGACTTAGGAAATCAAACTGTGACTTACCCAAGAGTTTTGACTCACCGTCAGAGAACAACATGACAACGATTCACAGTTGCCATTCTTTCAGACACGGGAGTCAAACATGTCACCAACTTTCGAAGAAGAACACTTCTGTTTTTCTTTTTTGTTTGTTTTTTTTTTTCCGTTCCATTTTTCCTTGCTGAGCTGCATAAGAGAGACTCCAGCCTCAGCACATCTTAGAAAGGCCAGAAGATGAAATGTTCCACTTCATGCTGCCGGATAAAAAATTGAAAACGCACCAAAATGATCACTTCCACCATACTGCACAATGCGGCAGGCCATAATCAAAGTTTCTGACTTACTCAGCGATTCAGCCACAACTCTGGGCAAACTTGAAGAACTTCCTTGATGCTTTTTCATGTAGAAGCCTCGAAGAAACAAGTTACCAAGCAAAATGAAATCAAACTGACAGGTTATCAGGAGCTGGAGTTCAGTTCTGGAGAAGAACCCAAATAAAAAAATAAAATAAAACCTCAACACAACTTCTTTTAAGAGTCGTTATCCCGTTCCTGCAGGGCAGGGACTGGAGCAGGGTAGAACAGAGAGTGGAAGATGGGAGACGAGGGTTCCTCTTCGCCACGCTTTATGAGCTGCAGATTGTTAAGTGTCAGGCTCCTGGTGTGCAAAGTTAAGAGGGGACAACAAAAGGCATCTGCAGAGCCAGAGCTGAGATTTACAGCACAAGAAGACTGCCGTCAGCAATAGGAGTCAGCTGCTCGCGACATCTGTATGCTCAGACTCATTCAGCACTTTTATTCAAGAGTTGCATCTGTGGAAAATTAAAGCTGGATTAAGTATTTCTGAAGACCAGATTTAAGACCACATTTCACACAAATGATAGGATGTTTCAACGTGAAATCAGAAAAAGTTATGGTGAAGGTTTTAATCGTTGTTAAAATTTCAGTAATTCTGACTTTATGCCACCGGAGACAGTAGAGCCAAGATTTCTTTTGATAAATGAGTCCATTCCTGCATTTCAGACTTGAGCAAAGTTTTAGCATAATTCCATTCCTTCTTGCAAACTTTAAAATCTTCCGATGTTTAGTGTAACTAAAAAGAGTTTCAGGCTCGAGAAAGATGAGATATTTTTTTACTTCTGATAAAACTGCTGCCCAGGATAAGGATCTCCAAATCTAAAGCTAAGAAAACACTTGAACTTGCTATGAACTTGCACAGTGTTGGTGCTAGTAAGAAACAGAAAATCTAACAAGAATAGAAATAGAACAAGGTCAAATTGTAACTTTGATTTATGGGTGTATGAATACTTTCATAAAAAAATTCATCCATCCATCCATTCAGAGACAACTCCATTTAAATGGAAAACTATCAGGGCTTCAATTTTGTCTGAACACTAGTTTTATTGAACTGAATTTCATGCATGTGGAGGGGGCCAACTCAAAACAAATTTCAGCTCAAGGCACTTAAAAAAAGTTTAAATGTAAATGCAATCCAAATATTCAGATAGAAAATAATTTATTCCTTATCATCAAATAATGCATAGATTATTTGAATTTGATAAAGAGTTTTCCAACTAAGGAAACCCAACCAACTACTTAGAGTCACTGACATCATCATTAACATCTCATGAATGAGCTTCTCCTGAAGAGGACAAAAGGTCCACTTTCTAGTTCAACATCTCCAAAAAAGCTCCAATAGTCACTACTTGATCACCAATCTGGTTCCAAGACTGCACCAGTTGGTCTGAAACTTTGTGTCCATGTTTTGTTGTTGTTGTTGTTGTTGTAGCCAACTGTAGCACAATACTTTTGAAAAAAGCTTCACTTGATATTTTAAGAGACATTTGAGATTGCCTTTAGCTGCTCTTGGAAGCTGCTCTTAGAGATTTTTAGGTCAAGCAGCCAAGTTTCAGCTCTCTGTCCTCTGTTAGTTGCAGCTACTGTTTACAAGCTCCATCAGCTGGGGCAGTCTGAGACAGGCTGCCTGGCAAATTGGAGCTCAAATAATACATTTCAGGAAACTAGCCAGGGTGCAGGCAGCTGCTGCTTATACCTGCGCAGATTTCAGCAATGTGTTTACTGTTGTAATACAAAATCTGTCACACAGTGGCAATGTATTGTCACATTTTGTTTTGTGCATGCCTTGTTTTGTGTAATTTATCTGAATACAAAACCCTGAAATTTTTCTGGCCGGGTCATGGCCAAGGCAACAGATCCCAACCATGCCATACAGGAAGTTCATTTTAACTCCTTGTATTTCCTCCACAGTATTATCAAATGATTATAATGTTGGGTCTTAACTGTGTCTAAAAACCTTTCTTGCCTGTGTAAAAAGGCCAAGAAAGCACGATCCATGACTCTAAATGATGATTAGTGGTAAACTTTTAATGTGAATCTTTTCTTTTGATTGTCCATAAGAATGGTTACATGTCTGAAACTTTTAATCTAAATAGAACCAACCGTGAAATTATGTTGTGGCTACAGTGATAGATTACTAACTTTTTTTTTTTTTTGTCTCTGAGCTAGAGAAAAGGTGAATGAAAGGTAACATTTCTAACATGTTTTTCAATTGGCTGTCTGCTGTAATCCTCTTGTTGATGAAAACCTGCAGGGTTCTTTCACAGGTTTCTCAGAAATAATCAATACAGGAAGCAAGAGGAGTATTCAGAATAAACACAAAGACTGAAATAAGAACCCAAAGATTATTAGAACTGTTTACAATTACACAAGAAGAAAAAAGGTTTTTCTGCTTTTACAATGTGATACCTGTACAAATGGCCTTTCAACATAATAAAAGACACCTGCAGTCTACATTTTTTCCTCTTTTGTTCAGTCTTCCTACACTCTCATCTGGCAGAATAAGTGGCTTCATTTGTCCAGAGATCAGATTTTGGTTTGGGTTCCAAAGTTTTAAAAGGAGAAAAATCATTAAGAATATTTTAACATTCATGATGAAAGCTAGATGTTATCTTGTTGAAAGGTAACTATTTTGTCACAGATGCATTAATAGAACAGCAATTACTTGTTGGGATAACATTTTAAAATATTGGTACAGATAAAAAAAAAAGTCTGAAATACAACAAGATAATTTTCTGAAAAGACAGCAGTAAACTAGTAAGCCAAATGACAGAATGGGATCCACCATATAACTGTGTTTCTGAATTGGACTGAACAAGCCTTTAAAATTTAAAAAGTCTATTATCTTACTAAAGCCAGGAAAGTGGCATACAACATGCCAGTTCTAAAGTCCACTCAGCTCAAAGAAAAGATGTATATACTCCTTATAAGTCAGTCACTGACTCTGTACCAAAATAAATTAAAGATCTGTTGTTGTTGCCAACAACAGATCCAGAATACTCAGGTCAACGGTCTGATGGTTCGAGTCGACTCTGCATCCCCAGAATTAGAAATCAAACACAGAGAAGCAGCATTTAGTTTTGATGTACCACAAACCTAAAAAAAGTTTTAAAAAACTGCAAAAATACTGAATTCTTTTAAATTATGACTAAAAATCCCAGTAGAGCCGCTTTTCAAGGCATCATAAAACCTGTCATCATTTTCCCTTGCTTTGCCACTGCAAAGCAATGTTTTTTGCTTGTTTGTTGTAATCATTTGGAATTGCCTTGTTGCTGAAAATGTGCTACACTAATAAAATTGCTTTGCCTTGCCATGGTCAACAGTTTTGTGTGACAGCAAATGTATTATTTTGCCCAATACCAGTCAAAAAAATAAAATAAAATAAAATAAAATCTTGAATAAAGTCAAACACACCAACACAATCTTGAGAACAAACTTTATGGTTGAAAGAAAATAATTTCTAATTTAAATCTGTCAGGGGGTATGAACAATTCTGGCCTTAGCTTTAGATAAGAAAAAGGCCAAAACACTGCACAGTTTCTTTCAACATCTCAATCAGGAACCTCTGAAGGTGTCAGTGATATGAAATATGGACTCTGTGTTCACACATGTCCTTTATCTTCATTTTCAATGTTGTCTGAAAACACATGTAGTTGCAGCAGGCTAACATCAGTGTTGAGTCGACAGCTCGCACTCATTCCGGCAACGCTATTGAGAAACATGAGCTAACAACAGCTGAAACCGTTACTGAGGAGTTATTTGATTCAGCACGCCGAGGACTGTGGAAATTGCTGCTGAACGGTGTCTGTGTGGGCAAATTCTGACCGGAGGACATAAGAGCGGGCACAAAGGGACCCGGCACCTCGATGGGAGAGGTGCTTAATGTTAATGCCGTCATTTATCTCTGCACAGAAGGAAGAGCTCCAGTGAAAGCAGCTTTCACCTGCAGGCACTGGCAGGCTGCTAATAAAACATTAGCCGTTTTGATCTATCCGCTACCTTAAAATGTCACTTCCTCATTGTATGAGCCGAGGTCATTGCAGGCCTGAGCGGCTAAGGAAAATAACTCCTCCAGTGTGTCAACAGAAATTAACAACTAATCAGAACATTTACTAGTCATTAGCTCTAAGAAAAATATCTGGAAAATAAACAGAAATGAAAGAGAGGACACATTTTAATAGAAATAATTGTGATATGAAGCAACAGTAACAAAAGGCTTTGATGAGGTGGAAGTGTGAAAATCTAATTTAAAGATTTTCTTTCATTGTAGGATTACACAAACGATGGAAGAACAACAAACCACACAGAGTCAGAAAAGATAGGAAAAATATTCTACAGGGAAACTTTCTTCTTTTTTTTATTTTATTTTTATTTTTTTTACTACATTGACCTTTCTGTAGTCCTGGTCTGAAAATGGCAGAAAAGGTATGAACTAAAACTTTGATGATGAGAACTCCATGATGGTGGAGACCTAAGATGTCTTTTGAGGATAAATGGCATTAAAAAGACAACAACAACTCTTGTTTCTTATCTTCAGTGCCAGGATGACTTTTTAATGGTCAGCTATCCATTTTCACAATAAGCTTTTGTTAAAATTTCACAAGTGGTTATTCCCTTACCCACTGGTCTTTGAATATAAGTCCAGGTCAGTTGATCCCAATGTAGTTGGCTAACTTGACAGGCCTTAGAAAACCAATACAGGCTGTGATTTCTTAAAACTGTTTCAGCCTCAGAAACATCATTATGGTCAAAGTGAATTGCATTTTGGGAATTCTTTAAACTGTTGTCTCCTTTGTATTGGTTAAATATTTACATATATATGTGTGTGTATATATATATATATATATACAGTATATACTTACACAGATTACTAAGGTAGGAGAAATTCCAAAATACATGAAGTTCGACATGTATTTAAGTTAAATTTTGTCAAAGTAACTACTTTCTTTCCACTTCTGAAATACTTTGATACTGCCTGTATTTTAAAAATAAAAATATAAGCATTGTTTTTAAAAATTTTGCTCTGAACAAATTTTATAGGCTCAAGTTGGGCACTGGATAAAGAAGGTATCATTTGGTTCAGGAAACAGTGTTTCTAAGGAGACGCAGCAAACACAAAACATACCGGATTTAAAAAAAAATTGTTTTCATACAACCTGAAGTGAACAGCTGGAATCAACCTTAAAGTCACAAACAAATGAGAAGGGAAGCCAACTTTCACCCAGGGTCTCCACCACCGTGAGCTTTGCTTCACCTGTTCATTCCTTTGTTGTCATAAGTGCACAGAAACCATGCACCCTACCATCTCATATCCAAATTGTTTTGTACAAAAACACAGGATAGTTTTGTACAAAATAAAAGTATATAGAACTTTGAGAAAAGTGTTTGCACTGTTTCTCTCAAGCTTTCCCCCACCTCTGGACGGCGTTATTAATACTAAATTGACATAAAATTAGGAAAGAGCAGAATTTAATTATTGTACAGAAAATAAAATAAAACCTTGAGTGATACAATAAACCAAATTTGCCCTACAGAGCCTTGTTCTGAATCTGAGCCAGGTCTCAGCTGTGCTGCAGAAGGAAACAGAAGCAAGATAAGAATAATAAAAGCTCCCTTTGCTCAGTCGATCTGTTGCCACAGAATGAACTGCTGTAAACTGCTGATTCCACTCAGTTTCATGTTTAGTGAACACCTGCTGATTTTTTTCTCTCCTCCACGGCACAGCAGGCGTCGTCACATCCTGAACAGACCCCATTATTTGGCTGTTTGTACCTGCACAGCAGACACCTGTCAGCCAGATTAATTACACAGCCATACATGCAGAAATCATACAAATGTGAAAAATGCCTCCAACATCCAGAAAACAGTTAATCTTAGTTTTAATACCTCAAAAATGTTTTGCATTCACCAGTGTCTGTGTTGTTTCTTCACAGTGAATGTCATCTACAAAACAATCATATCCTGTTGGTGAGCCCAAACACTGACGAGATATTTTATGACTGGGTCTAGTTTTTGTTTTGTTTTTTTTCACACTGTCAGTCTGATTTTCTCCAACAGAAATTCTCTCACAAATCTTCTTCTTAGTTCATAATCACAAAATGTGTTGTGTTATTAGTGGTAATACTGTGCTGTGAAACAGTATATTACGATGGACTGGCACCAACGGTGACACAAGCAATTAGTAGAATTAGGTAATATTTTCTATCAGCAAATGAAGTTAAAATTTTAAAGCAGAATTTTTTCAATAACTGTATTTTTTTTTAATTTGACATCAAAATCTGTCGGTCAAACTGGCCTAATAAGAGCATAATAAAATGGTAAATGGCTGCTTCATGCAAACCTGATAATTACTCTGTTCTTTAAAGATTAGCGAGTGAGTAATCTATTTCATGACAAATACAGTATGTGGTCTATAAACATTTATTATTTTTTTATAGTTGCTATACATTGCTATAATGGGACATTGAAGCAATGTCCCATTATAAGAAATCTATTGCCTTGACCAAATATTGACCTGAAGACTCACCTCATAAAGGGTTTATTTATGCAGGTCCTGGCACGGGCAGAGAAAGTCGTTAAAGTTGTTCTGTATCATTATAACCAACTTGCTACTTCAGTCGCTTTTTAATGAGATTCTCATTGTGTTATGTTACAGCAATATGCTAAACAGCCAATTAATGTAAAGACAGTGTAACCAGTAATATATTTATATATATTATTTAAACCAGCATATCATATGTTTTGGAATTCTGCCCAATGATGTCAAAATGTAAAGATAACCTTTGTAAATTTTACATAAGAAATACTTTCTCAAAAACTCTTGTGATTTATGGATTTAAAGATTATTTCCCTTAGTCTGTATCATGTATATTTTGAGGAGTAACAGAAAACTGTATATGTAAGTCCCATATAACATACACATTTATGCTGATAAAGTCCAGATTCCCTTTAACAGGATCAGTAAGCACATCAACTTTTGCATGCCTCCTTGTTTCCATGTTTTTTACAGAATGAACCTAATCTGACAACTGACCCCATGCCTAAAGCCTGTTACACCATATTATCAGAACAAAAACAGATACTTTCACAAGAGGCCAATGTTAAGTCTGTTGCTGATTTCTCGGCCAACAAATGTCAGTTTATGCTGGTGGAGCTTTTGCAAAATTTGTATTGACCATTTTCTGTCTGAGTGAGTAATTCATCTAAGATTCACAGAACTATACCAACATATTTGCAGTCTGACTTTCTTAATTTCTAAGGTTGACTTCAAATTCCAATAAAGAATCAAAACGAACATATGTGTGTTTTAGTTTGTCTGACTTACATAGGAATATTACTTAAGTAACTTGCACCTCTAAACGTCATGCATTGGTAGCATTTTTGCTGTTCTCTGACAATAACTTTTGAAGGACTGATCCTTTTTTTGCGGATCTGCTTGAGGTGTTTTTCTACAGACTGGGGAAGGTAGCATATTTATTTCTGCTGTTGTTCTCCCCTCAAAACAATCAACAGGAAACAGCTTTGGACAGATGCAAATCGCCTCATTAACTCCCCAGCCTAAATCCATTCTGCAGCAGGAGAGACCAACAAATAGGAGGAAGGGAAGGAAAAGATGGTAGGCAACAAAGAGACACAAACTGATAAAACATCTGCTGGATTCACCCATCTGTGCCAAAATGGGCAAGCAAGCTCTAATTTGAAAGGGGATGAGGAAAGAGAGAGAGGTATTGAGAGGAGGAGGGTGAAGAAAGAAATAAAGGAGGAGGAGATGGAGGCATGGTGCCCACGTCAACAAGTGCCAGGAATCTTTTTGTTTTTAGGAGAAAATGCATCATAATGAAGATGTCTGCTGGGCAGAAATCCACAACTAACAGTAAATCCCAAAGGTAACAATTGAAGTATCATTGTTTCTCCCAACCGTCTCGGATTCCTTACCATTTTTTAAAGAATCATTTTTTCCCCACCTCATCTCAGATGTTTTCTTTGTAAAGCTAAAAAGAAAACACTTATGATTTTTTTTTCCTCTTTCAGGAGACTTTGGAGATCGATGCAGCTAAAGATGAAATATTTAGATATCTTTGTCATTTTTTTTCACGCTATTTTCATCTAAGATTACCTATTCAAGAAAACAAAGACCTCTGGGTCAGCAGAGAAGGAGATAGCTGTCTCATTAACACAGAATTGCTGGAGATTATCCCTAAAATAGCCACTAAAAGGAGATTATCACATTCTACTTCTGCATTGCATTTAAAGACTTCCATCTGAGGTTTAAGGTGGACACAGCAATACATAGACAAAGATAACAGCTGCTGTGAAGGCATTTAAGGTTCAACTCCTAACTTAAGATGACAATATGACAAAGGGAAACTGTGTCAATCGCCTTTTCTGAAACAGGAATCCCTATAAAAATGAGTAGAATATTTGAAAATCAGATTACTGACAGGAGTCAAGACCCCTGTAGGCCCTGATATTCTACCGATCTTCCACTTGTCATCTAAGAAATAAAATTAAAGTGTTTGAAGTTTGAAGCTTTTCATGTTTACTTACATATTTATAGCTTAATATAGTTTATTATTATTTTCTCATGAAGGTTGAAAATTGTTTCTTGTACAAAACTACCACAAATGCAATTAATGAATGTATCCAAAGTATACCTCTAAAAAAAAAAAAAAAGAAAACGGCAACTTCATCTCACAGTAGGCTGTAGAAGGTGGCGAAGAAAAGAGCTCATGTCTATAAACTTTGCAGTTCCATTGGACACGCATTTATTTTGTGCTTAATTGCTTCTCCACATAAAAGAGTTCTGGTGTTGTGGAGAGCTGCATCCATTGAGCATTTTATGCCTTTAATTTCATGGGGTTTTTTTAAGTCTTTACTGCATAAAAATGATGCTCTCCCATACCTTGTTAATGCATCTTTTATAAAGCGCTGAATTAGAATTATGGTGAACGAGTTCTGCTTTAAACAGGCAGGGGCAGCTGGCTGTGAAGATTAATGAGGAAACTGTGACGGCCCCCGCAGACACTCTGAGTGTGTTATTCATGAACATACGTGCACAGAGTCCACAGTTCATGCTCCGCTTGTCCATCAAAGTAGCTCATCCATGACGGTGCATCTGTGAGTGAAACTACAAGCAGCTAATCCGCTCCCATGCTAAATCGTATTAGCATCTGCGTTGAATTTACTGCTTGTTGCTTCTCCTTTTCTCCGCACTTGGCCACCTGAGAGCTCTGTTTTTAACTCATCGACAAAGCTGTTATTGCACCCATCCCTTATGGGATAGAGCTCATTTATCCTTTTAGCAGAAAGTCCCCTCAGAAAGACGAAGCAGCAAGGGATTTATTTGTTTTTATTGGTTCTCTGATGAGGATCAATAATAAAGAAATGAACTAATAAACCTTCAAAATACTGAAGCTAAATTAGAACAAAATGTTCTTTCTTATTTAACCAGTTTGATGCAGTTTGAATGAAATTATTTGCCTGAAGGCATGTTTGACAGAAACTCCAGAGGGGTAGCTTTTAAAGAGCTGTTTTAATTCATTTCTCAAATAGCTTCACTTCAATGTGCTGCTTTTTGCTTGAGGAATGTTTGTGCGTCAGAAGGTGAACAACCTTTTCTGAAAAATAAGTTTAGAAATTCATGCTTTAAATGTGTCTTTTTGTGTTCTCTCTCTCTGCCTAAAGCTTTCCAACTCCAATATAACTCTAGATATACTTAAATAAAGTAAATTGCTCTATATAACATTGGTGATTGATATATTGTGTTCGTGAAAATCCTCTCCAGTATCTTTTCTAAGAGTGACCAAATTTGAGAAAGAGAAAAAGACATGTAATATAAAGTCTCAGGTGACATAGAGTGGACAGATACATGGATTAGACATCAAATTGACTACATCCTTAACCCTTTGTTGCATAAGTGGGTCCTTTTGCATCAAAGGACCCACTTATGCATGGACCAGGTGAGGTCATCTTTTAGCAATATTTTTGTAATGACAAGTTTTCATCTCTTCATATTCCAGGTATTCCTCATAAAAAATTGTTATTGATATCATGCAATTAAATTTTTTAATTTACCTTTTACACATTTTAAGAAATAGCATGTTTTATATTACTACCCCATTCTTCCAAAAAGACCCACATTCATTTTCTGTGGCATTTAATGGGAATCTTTGTTTCTTACCAGCTGTGACTGTGAGGAACACATTTTTTGTGAACCATACACACTGAGTCCTAAGTCTCACCCCTGAATAATAATATTTTACACAGCAAGAACTTTTACATATAATTATTTATATTTATTTTTTACCTCACAAATGCGTGTCTCTGTCTGTGTCTGACACCCTGGATGAGAAAACCAAAAGAGAAAATGTGTTGAATGACGTGAAAAATCTGTTGATCAATTTGTTCAAGGTTCTTTCTTTTATTATCTCAATAAATAAAATAAAAATTCATAGCTATATAAATAAATGCATAAATAAATGAGCTGAAAAAGAATAGAGTGCCTTCTCCAGGTCAGGGAGAATATCCTGCCCAAACTGGAGCTGGAGATCGACAGACAGAGTGGCGTCTGCAGTGAAGCGGGAGCCGTACCAGTCTGTCTAGGTGAAGAGAGAGCTGAGCCAAATGGCAAAGGCCTTGATTTACCGGTTCCTACCCTCATCTAAGATCATGAGCTTTGGGTCACGTCCGAAAGAACGAGGTCACGGATACAAGTGGCCGAAATTGGTTTTAGTTTTTTAGGGTGTCTGGGCTCTCCCTTAGAGAGAGAAGCTCAGTCATCTGGGAGGGAATAAGAGTAGAGCCGCTGCTCCTTCATGTCGAGAGGAGCCAGTTGAGGTGGCTCAGGCATCTGGCTAAGATGGATGGATGGATGGATGGATGGATGGATGGGTGGATGGGTGGATGGGTGGATGGGTGGATGGATGGATAAATGCACATAAATACACACTCACATGCATGATACACACAGCACAATAGAATACAGAAGGCAATGTTAGCTTGCTTGGTTAGCTAGCTAGTTTCAAGAAAAGTGCTCTTTTTCTTTTTTTTGTTTCCCCTCCAGGGGGCTTTTTGCGGGCTGTAGTGTCCCTTATTTGACAGTAGGCTGACAAGAAGAGGGTAAGGAGGGGGGGGAAGACATGCGGCAAATATCGTTGGGTCCGGGAATCAAACCCGTGACGGCCGCGTCGAGGACTCAAGGCCTCCAAATGTGGGTCGCGCTAACCCCTACATCACCACAGCACGCCCAAACGTGCTCTTTCTATCCCCTCCGCCCCCGTCCCCCAGCCCACACACACACACACCCACCCACGCATAATGGACACTGACATTGTTCCAACATTACTGTTGTAAAATTGCTGTTGTCATTTCGTTTTAAAAATGTTCTACAAATCGTCACAAATGTTCTACAATTTTTTCTAAAAATACTTAAAAAAGTGAAAAATTAAAATATTTCAAACATGAAATAACATGAAACTTGTGTGAAATAAAACAGCAGAAAGTCTCAGACTAAACATTGTTTTGAATCAAAATGACAAAAATAGCATAAAAACACATTGATTTAAACATGGGTCCAGAAAGACCCACTCATATTGACATAGTCAATATGTCATGCAACAGAGGGTCAATAATGCAGATCAGAGCTTCCTGGTCAGAATTGATCTCTCAAAATATGTTTTAAACTATATAGAGTAGTATGTCTTCACCTTTGAGAAGCTTTGAATATTTCTGATGCCAAGTAAAAAGAAAAATTTCCTCCAAGTCGTCATGCTAGAAGCAAGAAAAATTATTCAACATAAAGAAAGCAACTTCAGAGAGTTTTATCTCAAATTGTTATAACTTGCCAACTGGTCAAGAGCATCTCCAAAACTACAGCTTGTATGGGGTGTTCCCAGACTGCAGCGACCAGACTGGGAAGAAGGAAGACACAGTAACAAAGTACCAAATGGATCAAGGACAGTAAGGTGTATTGATGAACTGGAGGAGTGAAGAGCAGTGCATCACAGTTTGTTATGTATGTGACTGCAGAGTCAAGGTTCATGCTCAACCTCTCCTTCAGCAATAGGGATGCAACCATCAGAGCTGAACAGAGGAGCAATAGAAGAAGGTTGTCTGGTCTAATGTGTATTTACATCACAAAGATGGCAAGGTATGTGTGCTTACCTTACTCAGGGAACACACAGTAGGCAGCGTGATGCTTTCTGCAATGTTCTTTTCATTGAGACCTTGGGTCCAATCCATCTGAATGTTGCTTTGACACATATCAACTACCTGTTTAAAATGTATTCCTTGTCGGCTGTGGCCTTTTAGTCTACAAAACAAAAATAGTTCACAAATAGTTTGGCAAGTCTGAAGTGGGGTCTTTGCCAAGGTTTCGTTCTCTATCTATATAAAAGTCACAGTATCGCATAACGTTTTTAAAAATTAAATTGCCTTTTTCAAAGTATCTTACTAATGACGATGATGTGTGATACCTCATATAAAAATAAAAATGGAAGGATGCACTAGAACATGGAGCTTTCAAGTGTCCAATATTTTTCGTAATACAAATGCAAAATTATTACCAATAAAATATTTCATTTCCAAGGTTTAATTAATGTTAATGGATTTGTTTGGAATATAAAAATCTTAACTTGATGTTTTATGGAGAAAAATATGTTTTTTCACATTACAATTTAAATTAAAATAACTCAATATATTTAAATAATTATTTAGTTAGCGCATAATGTTAATCATAAGCTATTTTTAACATTAGTGAATTTTCTTTGCTTAGAAATTCACAGATACATTTCAGTATGAAGAATGAGGTTTTTCATTAGCTTCATTTTTTTTAATAAAACAAATGTGCAGTTCATAACCTGCTACTTTTTTCACTACTTCCTAAAATGTAAACTTTATTTCAATCAATAATGGCTGTTTACTAGATTCTTCTACATTATTTTTTTCACGTTTTATATCATGGTTCCTAGAAATGTAGGAGACAAAGACTCCATTGCCTTTATTTTTGATGGCTGACAACAAGAACATCAAATTGCATCATTTTTTAACACACCTGTAAAAACGGCAATTATAAGCCTAAAAACCTTGCTGCAATGACTATGTTTATTTCATAGATAGAATTCCTTAGGCAGTTAGTTTTGTGCTAAATTAACCTCACCTGACATTTGAGTGACTTTTGTGTCAAGCAACAAGGCAAAACAAAAGTTTCTGGCTTGTGGAAAGCAGCAAAGAGCTCAAAAATATCATCATGTAATGATGGAAAATGCACACTTGTTGCCCTAGGTCTGAATATGTAAATGTGACTAAACTTTTCAGGTGCATCTTTTTTTTATCCTTCCCTGTGGTTTTATTGGTTTAGCATAAAGCAAATGAAATCTGTCTGTGGTGACTTTTATTCACTGAGCAGCATCTTTTTCTTTCATTCTACTGCCTTCCCTCCCCAGTAATTAGACCGAGGCAACGTAATAAATCAATACACAAGTGCTTGTCTGGAAGCTGAACCACTTGAGGAGCTTGGGATTGGGACATTAATGTGTTCAGCAGAGAAATAGACATTCCACTGTAATCAATCCTGCAGCACAAATCAACTTATCACTGGCCGTTGGGTCTTCTCCTTGTTTTCGCTTTCCTCCGGCTTTTGATAAATTCACTTCCTGTGCATTAACACAGGTCAATGACTTCCTGCAAGGTGTAAATGGCTGTCTGGTTTTTGGCCCTTAACTGGAAAAATACAGTATTCATGATATTGACTTTGCAATATCCCACATGGCTGCTAAAAGGTTTGACTCATATCAGGTTCATATCATCTGTATTTTCAGAACTCCTGAATGCCACCTGTGTTCACACCTGCAGGTGTGCCACACCCAGAGCAGCTTTAACCGTCTGAAGCCTTTTCACTGATCTGATGCTTGTAGTGCTGATGTTACTCATCCCACATTGTTGTGTTAATGAAGAAAAAAGGATCGGCATGAATTGTTTGGGCTGGGTCATCCTGGTCACCAGATGGTTCCAAAGAAACCAATCATAATGAGTTTATAAAAACAGCTTAGCTAAATACTGCAAGTGCTGTGATAAAAAACATGACAAACCTAGCCATGATCATAGCTAATCATGCACAGCTGTAAACATTTTGGTATTCCGACCTAGACTGTCGAAAATGTTTAAGTCACATCAGACTAAACTAAACAATGCTGTGTTCCACACTTGATAATCTGCAAATGTAAAGTTGTTGTGCTAAAACATTTAAAACATTTAGTAAACTTTAAATGCATTTGTGCACATGTCAGACATTATTCTGCTTAAATATAATAATCTTCTATTGAGGTTAAACTCAGTCAACAGAATACAGCCTTGTCCTTTCTCCACTAAGAATATTTCAGTGCACTTGAAGTCCTTGATGTCTGCTTATTGTTGCTGGCTCTTATTGTTGCTTTTGAATTCTGTCTGTCCTCTAGAAAGTATTCAAACGGTTTTGAAAAAAGAAAAAAAAAAGTTTTTCCAAACAGCTTTCTTAGGGTAGAGGTTTCAAAGAAAAAATATCTGTTTAAGTCTGACTGGTGAAAAAGGGACAATGGAGATAGGAAGCAAGAAGGACACAATCATGTAACTACTGACTATTCAAATCGGTAAACCTAGAAGACGTGCCCAATCAAGAACAAAAACATCAGATCCACTTCTTAAAGATTTGATTGTTTACTTTTACACACTTAATATAATTTTAATCTTTTAATATTACAATTTCTTGAATTGCTTACATTTCAATTTAGTGGTCAAAGTTAAGGAACCGCCATGGCATTTCCAAACCAGTGGCAGAAGAGAAAAGCCAATCGGAGGGTTGGCTGATCATCCAAGTCAGAAAGCTATGTGTAAAGATATTTCTTGATGGCAGCACTAAATAGATGAGAATATGGGGACTGCACTTGCTAAGATCTAAAATTTATTCTCAAAGAAAGGTGATACTATAATCTTAAGTAAACATTCTGACAAATGTTCAGTTTCAAAGTACCTTTATTTGCTTTCCTGGCTATGCAAATAAGGTTCTGGACATAAAACAAACCTAGCATAGCTTATAGCGATAATTATGAAGTCTGGTGAAATATTGCTAGCGATGTCTTCTGACCACAATCCAAAACATGCCTGTTTGGTTAGTTGGTCTCTCTTACTCTTAGGATAGAGTGGTTGTGTGTTTGGTTGTTTGTTCTGCGTGATTCTCTGTGGTATTGTTGCGGCTTGAAACCTGCTCAGCCACTCTTCCAATGACCACAGAAGATAGGCACCAGCTCTACTGCTACCCTATAAGGGTAACTGAACAAATAATGTCTGCTGGTGGGACTGGTTGAGTTTCTGCAGCTCACACAAAATAACTGCAACACTTGATTGATCAAGTCATAACTTATCAAGTCTTATCTTCTTGGAAAACTCCAACTCATAACTCCAACTGCTCCACAGTTGTCCTCTGTAACATCCCTCTGTAACTCTATAGGCTATTATTATGCATGTTTTAAGGGTTGACATAATTTTACTTGGTGAGCATTTTCACGTGTAATTTCTCCAGATACTAGTTTATCAGTATTTTTAGCATTTTTGAAATTGTATTGAATTTTTGTATTGTTTTATTTAATATCTTTACACACATTTTGCAGGATTTTTATTGTACAGGGCATCATCATTTCAATTTCCTTCCAGTGTCTTTCTGTTGCATGTACAGTCAGCTAACAAAAGACTTGTGTAAAAGGAATAGCCTGTGGGGAGGGAGGAGTTTTTGTTTCCAAAGCAGGGCAAAGGTGCTAGTAGGAGGGGATGTCACTTTAAATCATGGATAACCTTTCAGAGAAATATTAGATTAACTGGTGATGTAAATATGCAAAGGAGAAACCTCTAGAGATCACCTGCTGAAGAGCCTGTGGGATTTTTCACACATAGGACATTCAATAACTTTGTTCTTTAGGTTCAATAAGATTTAAATTTTGACTTTGCAGACCCCCTGTTATGTTAACCACATGGTCAAAGTGAGTGTATGCTGCTCTCCCTGTTAGATTTGAGAGAAAAATAACAAAAGATTTCTGATATTGCTACACAGTACATGCAAAATTGAACTCCTCTCAGAGTGATAAATGGTGAACAGCCAGTGTGGACTAACTTTACCCTGTTCAAACAACTTCAGTGTGACTAAAATTGTGTTGGTTGAGGTTGCCAGATGTTTTAATTCTACTGATCAGTTGATCTATCCAATCAGCTACCAGCTAGTTCTGCTATTCAATCTCCACACAAGAATGAAACCTGGAAAGGCACAATTTTATATAAATTCAAATAATCCAATTTATTTCTTCAATAAGTTGGTTTAGAAAATGAATGGATAACTGGAGAGGACAAAGTAAGTAAGCTAAATGGCACAGATCTATACAACCAGAAATGAGAGACTAACTTTTCTAATTATGTTAATGAAAGGAGTCTCAAAAGTTCCCTTTTCCCCAAACAGTAACAACCATTTACAACAGAAATTACATTTTTGCATTACAAAATTCCTATTCTTTGTCTTAAAAAACAACAGTTAGATTGTCTTTGTTATCTAGATATACATCTAGGATCAGCAATCGGGGTTTTGTCTTTAATTTATTAATCCTATAATGATGCAACATATTACATCTTTATTGGCTGAAATTATTCTCCTTTTTACACATTATTTTTCATGTTCACATTTTCCCAGTTTTGCATCAAAAAGTAATTACCATTTCCTCAAGTGAACTTTTCCATCTGAGTTCAGTATCCCTGACGGACCTTCACCACTTAACAGCTATATTATTTTCCATTTGAATTATAAGTAACAGGTTACTTCTTTCACCACCTTCCCCTATAATGCATCAAGGGGTTCACAAACAGTTTAGTAATAGCTGCTTTTGTCGACATCAAGAGTCACAATAAAATAATTTCTTATAATCCTATAACTTATTACCTCAATTTATTCAACAGGTTCTATTCATTTTAATTACTTCAACAGGCTGTGAACAAGCCTTATTAAAACGAGCATTATGCTGACAGAGATTTATACCACAAGTGAAGTGGCAGTCCTAATTATGTGAATTTATAATCTATTACCTCTTTAAAATGCAATTATGTATTATTAAACTAATGGTAAAATATAATGCTGGAAAGAGAAAGGAAAGGTAATGTATCTGGATGTGAAATGAAATGACTGGTGGGTAAAACAAGAGAAAAAGAAACAACTATGGTCCTACTTAGAAGTTTTTTAACGCCTACCTATTTGAGAAAGCATATATATATGAGGAGTTATTCAACATCAATACAAAATGGGAAAAAAAACAGTTTCCTATCATTAGATTTAAATCTGCTTTCCTGATTATGGAAGTAGTCCATTGTGCTGCTGCTACACGGAAATAACAAGCGATGGGTTGCAGCAATTTCAGCTTTTCAGTCTGTGATCTGATCTGAGCGATGAACTTTGACTCTGAGAGTCTTGCTAAAACAACACTGCAGTTTTTTTTTGTTTTTGTTTTTTTTTTGCAGTGCACAAACCCACCAACAGCGAACCAGTGATGCTCATTACATTACAGATCTAAACTCAACAGATGGCTCAGCAAACTGAGAGAGAAAAGTTTTCTCTAGTTACATTCCCAGTAAAAGGGCATGTAAAAAAAAAAAAAATAAAACAATCAAGGATGGCTCCAGGAGAAGTTTGAACATTCATCATTTCCACTAAATGTCCAGCTTTGCATTATATTTAACTGTTGCATCTCTGATACTGGCACACAGTGTATTTTTGCCAGTTTCATGTTATTATTATCATATAGTTATAACAAGGAATATTAACATTCAGGCAGCAGAAAAACAGACAAACTTTGGATCCAGCAACTGTGTAGCCAGAATTTGTATATTGGAAAGGTATCATATGAGGGGCCGTTTAGGACAAAATTTACGTTTTGTCTCTCACACACTACCAAAAACTCTCGCACACTCCAAAAAATAGCCACGCACATTCAAAAAATTACGTTTTGTCTCTCACACACTACCAAAAACTCTCGCATACTCCAAAAAATAGCCACGCACATTCAAAAAATACTCAAATTGCGTATACACACACTACTAAAATGTCACACACACACAAACGTTAACTTTCTCGCTCACATACACTACTATCAGCTCACTCACATACACTGCTAACAGCTCGCACACACACACGGACGTTTATCTCTCACATACACAAGACTAAAGTTGAACACACACACAGTACTAAGACTCGTTTTATGTATGTGTGAG
>CAEFZY010010603.1:0-26594 GCA_903066815.1 Brachyrhaphis roseni
GTTAGCCACAAAGTTTAAAGAAAGTAAAACTCACCTTCGTATCTGTGAATGTATAACGAGGCTACATCTTAAAACCTTTCTCCAGTTTGCTTGTTGGGGCTTTTCCTCTGTACCGTCTGTATGTAGGCACATGCGGCTTATAGGCCGGTGCAGCTTATGTATGTACAAAAGGAGTCTCCCTTTAAAATGTGCTGGGTGCGGCTTATAATCAGGTGCGCTCTATAGTCCGGAAATTGCGGTGTATCAAATCCCTAGAGGAAACTCCTTCAACCCTTTTAACTCCAGTTATGCTTTCTTGAATTTTTCTTGGAAAAGCATTGACCAGGGTGCCAAGGATTCTTGAGAGACATCTTCTGCCTTGATGTAACATCAGTATGGCCTACACTTGTATTTGTGGCTTGTTCTAATCTGTACAGCAGCTGTCTTCAATGGGATATGATATGTCTCGATCAAGGACGGCCAAAAACTATTCCTATGAGGTTTTCTTGATTCTACTGAGAGAAATCAGTAAAAATACTGATTCTGAAATTTACAACTTCCTCCTATCATCTAGCTTAATGATAGTTATCAGATATAATTCAACTTAGCAGCCTTTTTAGACCCCTAACAACAGCTAGAGCCATTGGCATATGGTGACAGCGGAGAAAGGTCAGCTCATAAAGTCATCCGATCTTTGGAGCTTGAATGAAATATTCAAGTTATTAGGATATTGGTGAAATTATAAAGACGAATGCCTAAAGGTTTAATACATTGATACACTGAACATGCTGACATGGCCGTCTTCTGCTGCTGCCCTGCCTTTCACGTTTGTGTTTTGCACTGTGGGGCAAATTTAGTCCACTGGCATTTTGGCATGATCTGTTAGGGACATAATTAAAATATAACTCCTTGAAAGCTTTCACACCAGATACAACAACAACAAACATATTTAAAAATCGTAGATTGTTGGGCTCTGGTACAAATACGGACCTTCCTTCATAAGCAGAAGAACATTTTTATTTAAGAAATGCAAGAAAGTGCAAAAGTCCAAAAAAATACAAAGAACATATGAAGAATCATAAAGATATTAAAACATTGATTAAACTGTTTTTTTCATCCAGGTATTTGGCTCACATCTTATTAATGATACAGGTACTTTACGGTGCAGATATTTGTATATATACACAGAATTTCTCAGTTTGGTAGCTGTTTTTCTCTTTCTACCCCACAGGGGCAAAATGAAATGTTGTTTCTAAAAGCACTGAAAATGTTCACATGTATGACTAAACATGATTTTTTTATAATGTCAAACAAATCCCAGGTCTAAGAGAGAAATAAAAATCACCAACAAGATATCACATAAACTAATACTTGCAATGCTTATGTACCTGAATAATGCTAAGTGACTAGCCATTTAGGGCTAAGATTGTTTAAGCAAACCTACAGTAAATACTGTATAATTACAAAACACCGTCTTTACTCTCTTTATTTGTGCTTTCAAGCTCAGGTTTGTACGCAGCTGTTTGAATAACAGAGTTGTGTGCAAGTGTATTTCACTCTTACGGATTTCTTCAGTTTTTTTTTCTTGTTTTGTTTTGTTTTGCCACACCTAAATGTTTACAAATGTCAAACAAAATAAGTTATCCTGAGTAAAAACAAACAACAAAAAAATTTTCATTAAGCACATCGAATATTGTTGCATCCGCTGATTCAACATGGTTAAAATATTATCTAAAAGAAAAACACAAAGGCTTGTTTCACATTTCGCATGATCCTTGTGACCAGAAAAATATAGTCAGCTGTTACGTCAGGTGTAAAACTAAGCATTTTGTAAAGTGAACATCAAAACAGTCAAACACCACCATGTTTGACTGTTATGATAGTGTGATGGTCAGACGCAGCTTTGGTTCTTCAGGATCTGGATAACTAGCTTCAATTGCTGGAACAATTAATTTGTTTCTCAAGCAGGAGAGTCTGTGACATTAAGCTCAAGCGCACTTGGTTATACAGAAGGCCAGCAACGCAAACATTAAATCCATCAAATCAGCATCTGAATGAGTCAAATTACCCAGAGCAACTGTTTTGGAGTGGCATAGTTAAAGCCTGGACGTAAATCGCTTCAACATCATGTGGCATGCAGGCTGTCATGCTCAAAAAACCTCCAATGTGGCTGAACTGAAACAAGTGGACAGAGAACAGTGGGCCAAATTCCTCCACTGAGATGTAATGGACTCCAGTTATCACGTTCAAGGATGGCACAAATAGTTATTAGGTTTAGAGTTTGGTTTCAATAGCTTTTCTCACTCACAAATGAAATAATCTGAAAACGTTTTTTTGCATTCACTCAGAATATCTTTGTCTGATATGAAAAACCACATAATTATCCAAAATGTTTAAAAATGGCAGAAAAGCAGAAACAGAAGATATCTGAGGAACACAGTGTTATAAACACAAACTGTTCCAGGTTTAGAGAGCAAAACATTTTACATGAATGCTATTGAAAAATAAATTGGAAAATAGCTAGAACAGAGGGCGTTACTGTAATCTTTGTCAGTTTTGGTTCACAATAGGTGAAAACTATGAACATAACTTCACATACAGAACGAACAACATTTATATTTCATTTTGCGACAATGGCTGTAAAGCCACTCCATGGCTGTTCTCATCACTTTCATCATCATTTCCTGCTTCGTCTTTCAGATTTTGTGCAACACCATCCTCTGGTGGTTCAGTGATGATACGTCTAACTTTGAAAATGTCCCATTTTTCAGGCAGCAAGCGGTGGTTAAACATGACCACAGCCAACCAAGAAAAAATCAGTATGGTTACCAAGGTGCACAGCATGGACACTGTCCTAACAGGACACTTCTGGACATAGATTCCATCTTCAAGAGTGCAACCTGGAAGGTGAAGAACAACAAGAATACCCAAAGTGTTTTCTCCCAACAAAATCCTCACAGTCACCCCCACAATGTATCCCACGGTGGCGCCATAACCATTGGTCACTCTGAAGAAAAGGACAGAAACCAAATGGGGGAACAAGAGGGTATAGGAAACGTCTGCTCCAAGAATCCAGAGGACCAGGGTGCTGTTGGTGTAGAATGTTATCGATGTTCCAACAAGACCCACAACTACCACTGATGCCCGAATCACCCACTGCATTTCATTGTCTGAGGCCTGCAAACAAAAAGCCATAAAAGAGAAGATGCTTGGTTATTTATATAAACACCCATCCTGTCTATTTGGGATTGGTTAATTTGTTTGGTTTGGTTTCAAGGCTGCCGGGGTTGAACCTTCAATCTTCTTACCTGTGTACGGAAGATGTTTTTGTAGATGTTTGTGGAGAAAACAGAAGTTGCCGATAACAGACCCGAGTCTGTGGAAGACATGACGGCAGCGGCCACGGCTCCAATTCCAATGATGGATATGTAGGACGGAGTGAGGTACTGCAGCGTGAGAGGCAGGACGAAACTGTGCTCCCCGCGGAGGTAAGGAGGCGGAGAGCCGTACTGAGTCAAGTTCCAGTCTGGATGAGAGAAATTCACAACATAAACGTTGTGCTTTATTTTATAATTAAGGTTTTTTTTTTTCTTTACATTTTGTTGTACTTTTTTGCACAATGACAATAAAGGAATTCTGATTTTGATTTATTTTACTCATGCAGAAATGTTACAGCCCAGGTCCAAGTTCTGAATCTTGAAGTACTCCATAGACTATAGACTTGTACACCTCTGAGTATTTTATATCTGTTCTGTGGTTGGTTGGAAAATGTCAGTGAACAAACAGCATCAAGAAGACCAAGAACAGCAGATAGGTTAGTGGTGAAGTTGTGAAAGAAGTGGTTCTGGTCACATGAGATCAGCTGTACCACAGAACTTTAACACAATCCCCATGGCGAAACATGGTGGTAGTAACATCATGCTGCGGAGATACTTTTCATCAGAGAAGCTGGGTAGGTTTGGTTGAAAGAAAAACTGTGCAAAAGTTAAACACAAAATCATTCAAACCCATGGCAGATTCATATTCAAAGTAACTTTTCATTTGACCAACATGTTTCTTCTGACATCAAACCAGCCTGATGTTCCAAAGTCCTGACTTTAATCTGATAGAGGGAGAAGAAGATTAGAGTGATGACTAGGGGACCTTGCAACATCAAGGACTTGGAGCTCAGCATCAAAGATAAATGGTCAAAATATCAGTGGAAACTTGCAAAAAGCTGCTCACCAGTTTTTAGAAGAGTTTGAGAGATGCTATGGAAATAAAGCTTTTCCACTGATCTCTGAGAGGAGCTGTAAATCATTTTTAACATGCCACTTTCTGTCTTTTCTTCTTCCTACAGAAAAGTAGTGAGCTTATCACTTTGTTCTTAGTTATGTAAGGATATGTTTTCTCTTGTCCTACTGGTTACTTACTTGTTTTTAAAAACTTGTTTTAAATTAACTAGACTGGCCTAGTCAAAGCACAGACTTAAATCCAACTGAGAATCTGTGGCAAGATACACTCAAACTACCTGGTTCTATAAAGTATATGAAGTATTTACTTGGGAGGACATACACCACACTTTTCAGAATTTTGGTTGTCAAAAAAATGTAAACCATCTACCGTTTTCCTTCCATTTCACAATCAGGTATTACTTTGTCTTGATCTGTCACAAAAGACACCTAATCAAATAATAAAATGTGTGGTTATGACATGACAATGTGTGAAATTACCAAAATCTATCAATATTTTTTGCAGGCAATGTATGACTCTACATGGCTGGGATGATGGACACACCAAACAAGAAACTGACCTTTAGCAGTAGTGGAATAACACAAACGCATCATGTCTTATCTTCCTGCTACGTATTTGAATATTACCTGCTCTCCTCTCTATCTGGGGTGGCATGTGTTATACTCATATGGAGACTATTCACAAACATTTATTTATTTTAGGTCTTGTTTGTAAAAACATTGCAAAATCTGGGATTATTTCAAACCCACAACATACGACTTTTACTCAGAATCGTTATAAGTTACCCTATCAGAAAGACTATGTTACTGAGCAGCTCACGGTTGCATCTTGCTGAAGTGTGGCATTTATTCAATGTGTGGTTTAAAAGTTATGCAAATGGCTGCCAGAGAAAGGAGATACGACTCTGAGGTATCATTCGTTGTGAAAGGCTGACCAGCATTTGCTAGTTAATGTGTACTTTTTTGTCTTTAGCGTAGTTCTTACCTGTGGAGGCAGCCACAGCCCCCACCAGAGCAGGAGGGATTCCTAGAATGGCAATCAGGAATGCTGCTGCAAAGCAGGTTGACTGGGCTGTGCTTGATGAAGATGCCGACAGCGTCCTCTGATGGAAGCTTTGGAATGAAAGACTACCAAGTCCCTGAAAAAAGCGGCAAAGAAAGTAAATTCTACACACAAAAAGCAAGGGCAGCAAAAATTGAAGAGGAGAATTCCTAAGCAAAAATACTGGATCAGCTCAGAACAGTGCCTTATTGTAAAGAATCAATAAGTCGCCAAAGATTATTTAAAAAAAAAAAAAAAAAAGGAGTCATGCTGAAAAGCCATTGGACAATAGAGCTACAGACTATTGTGTTCACTGAAGTTGTCTTTGTCTGGTATTAAAATTAGTTTGCTGATGTCAAACTTTTAGGTGCTACAAAAAAGCAAAATCAAGAAAAATGTAAGATGAACAAATTTATTTTCACAGCACATAAACTGTACAGTGTCAGTTATAGGATTAAGATAAGCTAATATATCAATATCTTTATTTTTCCAGTCCTAAAACCTAGGGTTTTTGGAGATGTTTCATCTTAAAACAATACATAAGTTATAATCTGTATGGTTTTAAGTCAAGATGACATTATTGTGCTCATTTGAGAGTAGAACTGGTCTGACGTGGACTCAGTTTGGTGTAAGAGCTGTTGTAAACTAGATGCTAAGATTTCTCTTCAAAAGTATTTCAGTGTACTGTAAATGACGTTGATACAAGTATCTCAAGAAACACTGGGCTCTAGAAGTGAGGACGAGGATGGAGTTCAGAGTCTCACTGCAACACCAAAATCAACTGCATGCTGATTGTTTCAGCCAAGCTAAAAAGAGCTGTAACCCCTAATCACTGTTTTGTTTAGCACACTTTTCGAAATTGTGTAAATTGATTAAATAAAAGGCATATGAATTTTATTAGGCCCAATGTTAAAGAGGTAAAATATACTGACCAGCTTACCAGCATTAACCAGTCATCGATCCACTTCCAGACTCTATCTTTGTCCAGACTTCCAACCCATGGCTCTTGAAATGTGTGGTTGAAAGCCGTCTCAGCAATGTTAACAGACGTTTTGTTCAGTAGAAGAAAAGGTACACACAGCCACTGTACACAGACCAACACACACAATGAGCTCATCAGACTCCAGGCATCAGTTGAGCGCAGCAGAAAAAAACATGAGCCATACAGATGACATGAGACTTCATAACCTGGACATGTTTGTGAAATTCTCCAAACTTTTAGCACTCAGACAACTGTGAGTACCAACTCTTACAGTGGAGAACAATATTCTAGGGTGGTAGTTAAATATCCACCACCCTGCAAAAATATTTAGTTTTGACACCTTGGTGACCTTTTGAAGATGGACTATTATAAATACTAACACTAGTATTTATACTATTATTGCTAATACTAAAGCAGCATTAGATGACTAATTAGAATCAAAATAGCTTTGAAATTATTTAAAACTCATTAAATGTGGAAGCAGAAGTGTATTGTCAGATACTGTACTGTAAGTATTGGTGTTTGTAGCAAATGACCCTCCTACTTACCAGACTGAGGAATGCGAGGATGAGCTGGATGACATCAGTGTAGGCTACTGAATAAAGACCCCCCAACAGAGTGTAGACGATAGCCACCACTGCTGAGATCCACACAGAGTAGCCAAAGTGTAAGTCCAGTATCACGGTCATAGT
Organism: Brachyrhaphis roseni; assembly: GCA_903066815.1. Classification (NCBI taxonomy): domain Eukaryota; kingdom Metazoa; phylum Chordata; class Actinopteri; order Cyprinodontiformes; family Poeciliidae; genus Brachyrhaphis; species Brachyrhaphis roseni. The sequence goes on from CAEFZY010010603.1 coordinate 6,928, forward strand.
CGCTCCTGTTATAGAAACACATAAGTTAGAGAAACAAATCCCTCGACTTGCATCCAGTCAAAAAAGTTTTATTGTTTTTTTTTCCTTGCCAAACTAATAGAGAAGTATTCATACCACTTGGAGTTTCAAGATTTGAGAACTTGTTTCCAATGTTTCAGTTTCTAGTAGGTATACACCAATATAAAAATTTGGATCCATATCACATATTGCTATTCAGTTTAATAACCGATATTTATATTATATTACATAAACAAAGTCTATACCCTTTCAACACATTGAAAAATGACCACACCACAAGCATTGCGTCACCTTCCTAAAACAAAAGCCTGTAATTTTTTTTTTTTGCCAAAAGATGGCCAAAAAAAAGTGGTGCTGACTTTTATTTCCAAAATTATTTTTGGTAAACAATGACTTTCTTTTTTCTATTTTAAGAAGGTGGTGAATGCTTCTCTACCATTCCTTATTCCTGTGCTGCAACGCTATTACATGACCAAACAAAACAGAAATTGCCAATTCCTTCTCCTCCCGAAACACATACACAAACTCCAACAGGATGGAAATAAGCATTATGTGTTACGAGACCTATATCGATTTTCTTAAAAATTTACATCAGCTGATAGTGAAGCTAACCACTGATATATCAAGCATCCGGAGTTTCCAGATGTGGAAGGTGGTTGTGACACGCCCCAAAACATTTTCAGCTTCAGATTCAACATGTAGTTTCAACATGGGAAGGTGAGAAAATAGTTCAAAGGGTGACCATACGTTTTAAGGAGCTGTTTACTCACCCAGTCCTAACAGAGTGCAGGACACCCAGAGCACATCCACCAACACACATGGCAGCACGAGAGCCCCACTCAGCACTCTGCCGTACTTTTCCTGGAAAGGATCCATCATGGTGACATATTTCTTTTCCCTCATTGGCTTGGCAAAGAAAAGACCACCTAATGCAGGGGTTGAAATATCATCCATTGTCCATTCTATTCATTCAGTAATGGCTAAATAAAATGTTTAATAGAAAGGTTTGGATTGGCCCAAACTGCTAGACATATATGTTTAACATTAAGATCATCGTCTCCTCTTGCCTCTGCGGTCTTACCTATAATGAAAGAAACTGAGTATTGTATCGGCATCAGAGCCCAAATCAAGCCCATTTTGGGAGTGTACACAGCTTCAGCAACACCCAGGATAAAACCTCCTCCAACCCACGTGGCTGCACAAGCACAACAAGCACAAATTAAGCAGAGGCGTCTGTGCAAAAGTAAAAGAACAAACATGGATATTTCTGCAGCAAGATTATCCTTTAAAGGCTAGTTTACACATTGTGGGTGCATGCACTGGAGTTACATTCTAAAGACAAATCCACGAACCTGCAAATATTTAACCACTAATATGATGGGATCCACTGTGTAGATTTTTAAATTTTGCTTTACTATTTTTTTTCTAAATGATGGAGAAATACTAAAACAATTCTAAAACAATTTAAGTGTTGCATGAAGTACAACAGTGCAGATATATTCAGGTCTTTACATGATGTTTCAGTTTAAGTTTTAACTTGTTTCTTTCTGAGGCTTGATTCTGTCCCGATCAGGTTAGCGGCTTTAGAATTTTCCTTCAGTATATTCTGTTTTGTCTTTTCGGCTGCTGTTCATTTATATCTCTCTTTCTGTACGCTAGCATACAGTATATGTAATATGTGTTTCACAGAATCCCCCACCTGTCATGGTGAATATTCCAACCACCAGGCTGATATTCCTGTCTCCAAGCAGCACCACCTCAGTCCTGTCTCCACTGCTCTTCCTCTCGGCTCTCCTGGACTTTCGGGCGGCCCAAACTCCCGTGCCCAGGATCAGGATGTAGAACAGCACCACCGCCACCACACCGGGGATGTTAAGAGCCATGATGGTCTGCTGTCATGTATCACACTGACAGGTGGATGGGATGGCTGGGTAACAAAATACAAATAATGTACACAGTGCAAAAGTGTGCTAGGACAAAGATAAAAAAGTAGGATAGGAAGTTAAAATCTGTGTGTTGGAATGATATTTGCTGGCATGCTTTGAACTTGAAAAGCGAAAGGCAAAGTTCATCTGTGTAATTCCAGAAAGAACTACAAAGACTACCAAGTCTTTTTGACTCGATAGTTTTTAAACACTCAAAAATGCAAAATGTAAAAACTGTGAATTACTGCTGATTTATAATGGCTTTCATACCAATTAAACAATGGAAATATAAAGGGAACCTGAACATTTTAGTTTATGTCAATGCCAACAGGGAGGCAATAATGAAGAAGGAAGGATTCCTATCCAAGTAAAAAAACACACAAAGTAATGTCTTAACTCACTTTTACTAACCTCTTTCAAAGAAAAAATAACATTTTACTCTTGTTACTCTTTCAAAGAAAGAATAACATTTTAATCAAAGAGTAACATCTTGACAGTTCAGTTGCTGTACCGGTTTTACAAGAGTATCAACGAATCTCTGACAGGGAAAAAGATGCACATGTAGCTAAAATCCCACATACACAACCATGATTGACAGTGGTAAGACACTCCTACTGGCTCTGATTGGTTGTTTCTGATCAATCGAGTATGGCAGTGGGCCAACAGGGAGGAGGCGAAGGAGATCAGTTTTTCACAGATTTTCTGTCTCATGCTATACTGTCAGGACATTGTGAAAGATACAAACTGCAGCTGTAAGACATTGTGAATGTTGTCTGGATACATGAGGGGCTACATAAACAACAAAATTAAACTGACAAAGAAGCTTATATTTGTAAAGCTGTACCCTATTATTTGTTATGAGATGAATATTTTTCTTCTTTTGCTCTTTCTTTTGGTTTGTTATTTTGTTTGTATTTCCTTTTAAATCCTGCAAAGCACTTTGTATTGCCTTGTTGCTGAAAATGTGCTATCTAAATAAAATTACCTTTACCTTTTACCTTTACTTGATAACGTAGCTGCTAGTTTTGTTCCCACAAAACTGAGAACCACAATGTTTGAGATATTCACTGCAAACGGAGACAGCAAGTAAAACAAAAACATAGTTTTAATGGATGGTCACAGAAAAAGTTACAACCTCTCCATAAAACTCATTGTGCTAGCAAGACAGGTTTTATTGTTTTGTTAGAGCATTTTCTATATAGACGAAAGGAAGCGTTTTCTCTATCCAACAAGAAGTGGGGCTAAAAATCCTATAAAAATGTGTTTTTGATGTACTTGTCTTTGTCCAAACATATTAAAATTTTAGATGTTTTTATTGCAGCTTTCTGGCTGATCGTCAAATTTTAAAAAGCCTGACCAGCCAATTCTGATTTTTACTTTTTAGCAACTTTTACTGACTAGAATTGAAAATCAGACCTTATTTTTGTGAATTCATCAGGCTCACTCAGATGCAAAAATGATGTAAGTGCAGTGGTCCAAGAGAAGGTTCAATAATAGGAACAGCTAGCTGGCTCTGTGGAAAGAACGAGGAGTCGACTTAGATCTTCCCCGGTCTAAGTTCCGCCCAATGGATGAACTTTAGAAAAGCTGAATGCACATACAGATTTCCTTAAAAGTTCTTCAGGTTTCACTTCAAAGATTTTAAAAGTCCTTCCTCCGTCCACTAGAATAGGAGAAGAACAGTTCACGAGTGTGTGTCTCTTGCAGGTTGGCTCCAAAGACAAGGCTTTGGGATTCAGGTCCTGGGGTCAGGTTTTAGAGTGAGGTAGTGGGGTCAGTGCTTATCTGATCAGCTCTGAGTTTTATTGCAGGTGAGGGTGTTTTGCTAGTAACATCTCCAGGATAAAGAGTGAATGCAATTTGTCAGTTTGCCAAAGCACTCCTTTGAGAATGAAACAAGTTGCTCGAGGCCAAACTTGAAGTTTCAACCATCAACGATTAAATGGGGGACCCATGTAATCTGCTGGTGTTTAATCCCCATGTGACATTAAGACCAGAGTCAACTGTGAACCAGGAAATTTTAGAGCACTTCATTTCTCCATCTGCTGACAAGGTTTATGAGATGCTGATTTCATTTTCTAGCAGGACTTCTCACACTGCTCACACAGTCAAAAGTACCGATACCAGCCTTACTGATCATGATATTACAGCGCTTGATTGCGCAACAAACCCTATTAAGATTCATTCAACCTATTGTTAAGAAGATGAGTCACCACAATCAACTATGCAGATCAACTGAATGTGGCTGTCTTAACTTCTCAGCAGAGCCCAACATTGCTTATCATTGATGCAGTAATTCATGCAGAAGGCGTGCACACTCAACAATTTAGTGCATACCGTATGGTACATGAACATACTTTTCAGTATACATGTACTGACATGTACTGTATTTAAAATGCTTTTTAATTTATATTAAATATTACTGCACTTTTCTATAAAACTGTTTGTTGGGGGGTTTCAATATAGTATCATATATCAATATAACATGTGTCACTCTGTACGCAAAGAATTAACGAGTGTCACTCTTTCAATTTAATTTCTGAAATAAATGGCGTTTCTTAGGACATCCCACTTCACCAACATTCACCTGTGTGTTCTATAAATGTACTCTTGATTCTGCTGTGTTTTCTGTGAATTCACACACTTGCAGCTTAGAAAGGAAGAGACATGATGGGCAGTCTGGAAAGATCCCATCATATTTCTCCTGGGGGGATAGCTGAAAGTTGTGAAACCTGTAAAGGTTCAAAGACTTAAATGCGCAGTAGCGTATCTGCGCAGCTGCTGCTCTTATGGAAAATTCCATATCAGTTGCATCGCTTGTTTCGTAGTAAGTAAGCTATGTGAATGGTGCGTTTAAATAATGTCCGTACGCCGGTGTTTGCTGCTTTGTTAACTATTTAGAGATGATAAATAAAACTCTTTGTAGGCTAAAAGTAAAAGTGGTGTAGGAACAAGAGAAAAAACATCAACAAAATGAGGAAAATTGAAAACTTACTTTAAGATGCCATGAGACAGGAGATAAAATTCTGCACAAGTCCCTCGTGTTGCTGAATGCCCCATTGTTAAATGCATTTTCAATTCAGCTTATAACATCTGGACCGTTTTCAGAAAACACGCCCATTGGTTGAGATATTTTACAGATGCATTGAGGAACTGCATTTGCGTTAGTGGAAAATTTTCGTCTCCTACCAGTTCTCATAAATGAAGGGTTCTGTTGAAACATGTTTGAAAGATATTGTTGGATGCTTTATGGACTGCAAAGAAAAAAGGGGCAACATTTCTGTGCATTATTCATTGTTGCAGTGAAGACAGCTAATTGTGATCTTGACCCAAGCAGTTCAAATTGTTCATGACATTTGACATTGAGAATGCAGAAATATACGGAAAAATAAGTCAGTTTGTTAGAATTAAAGGCAGTGGAAAACTTTGTACTCTCATGCCCCCTGTTATGGTCAACAATAATGTGCCAAAAAGCCCTGGACCACACCCCAATTTTTATTTAACGTCCCAAGAGTCTGACTTCCTTGTGAATGGTTCTTGATCTATTGTTCAAGATACCTAGAAGTCTTATAAAACTTCTAAAGCTACTTTTGCGCAATTATGGTTGCTTTCACTGCCTATTTCAATCTGCTTCCTGACACTCTTAAGAAATATCCCATTGCTTGTTAAGCTATATAACATTTTCATTCATTCAGCTCTAAAGAGGTTATTCAGATTTGTAGCTCTTAATAGTAAATTAGCAAATAACTAACTTTTAGCCTATTATGATACAAGCAGGACAAAAAATAGATTTGTTTCCTTCTATTTCTGTAGTTAAACAACTAGAGCTCTTGACGACACATTACACTTTAATAAAACAGAATGTGAACTACAGTTGTCAAGTCTTGCCTGTCTAAACTGTGATAAATGTTAGCTGATAAAAATCATGCATTAACTTTTTGTCGTAAGATATTTAGTGACATTAGCTTAAAAGGCAGCATAAAAAATAATCAAATAACTGACCGCTGAGTTAATTGGTCACTTCAAATTTAGGTTTCTGTGCGTGTGCATGTTTGTTCCTCCTGTGTGTCTCTATGTTATCAGGTGATGAACTGGTGAATTGTCCAGGGTGTACCTGGCCTCTGACCACAGGGGATTGGCACCGTCCCCAAATAGGGATCAACCATATGGATGGATATTGTGTTATCTAAGGTTTGCTATAAACCCAAATCAGAAATGTGCTTTTTAATTACATGTAGTAAGTCATATTTTTGTGTCATATTTTTCTATCATATTTAGATTTAACCCTGGGTTACGCTGGGCTTTGGATTTTTCGTGTCTTAGAATATTCTACAATCTCACTTTTCTCACAAACCTCTGAGACCCTCAAAGAACAGCCCACTGGATTTATACTGAGATTAAATTACACAAGTCGATAATATTTACAGACAGAGTGACTCTAAAGGTAGTGGATTTTTTTAGTACAGTGAAAGGGACTAAAAACAATGCATACCATGCTTTCCAGATTTGCCATGCATCCTTGTTTTTTACAATGATGCATTTAACATTTAGTTGGTTTAAATGACAAAAATAGACAAAAAAACTACTTTCCCATTTTGATTTAGTAGGCAATGAGCAGAAGTGCATCTTTGAGTTTTTTCTTAGTAGGATGATGTCCTAACATGTGAAAGTTGAATAAATTTGACAATGATCAAGTCACAGCAGCTTCTGAAACTTTTTAGGGAGAAGATATCCATTTGCAAAGCCACAGTGCTCTCTACTGGACACAAACTGATACGGCATGTAAGGCCTTGCACTTCAAATTTTAGTTGAACAGAAGTTGGTCTGATTTTGTTTGGTCTTTCCTAAACACCTTTTACAACCAGGTTTGGTTTATGGTTACTTTAGGAAAACCTTTGGTAAATACCCAACTATATAGAGCAATATTTACAAAAACCAAACGAACAAACAACAATGCAAACCACAAATCAATACTTTTCCTTGCAGACCATTATCAGCAGCAGGTTCAAAAGGCAATTATATGTCTATGATGACAACAATAAAACAGATAAGTACATATAGAATGGTATTCAAACTGTTTTATGAGTCAAGAGGAAATGTGCTTTTAAAAAATCACAAATTGTATGTTAAAGTAATGACAGTAAAATTTAAGCATTACATTGCAAGACAAAATCAGAAACTAGAATTAAAAAAAGGTGAAGATTCTGGAGTGAAGCAGAGAACTGCTTCATTATAACAGCCCAGTCATTATCCACACTGAAGTGGTTTAAAGAAGCCTTTCAAATGAAAATTTAATCTGTTGCTGTCAGAGGTTCTGAAGGAAAAGACAAGTCAAGGCACGAAGCTTTCAGGCTGAAGAATTCTTAGAAATGAAAATACACTTCAACTGTGAGAATCACTGAACAATTCAAACCTCAGAAACTGTGACAAGGAATCAAAGAAGAAAATAATGATAAAGATGAACAGAAGCTGGAGCGGTAGATGTGGTTGAGCAGCTGTCTTATTAAGGAAAAAATGAAAAATATCCTGTTTTAAAATCAATGATGACTGTTATATTGTCATAGGGTGAAAAATGTGGACTTTCACCATATCCTGGATATATGATCCATGATAAGCTTCTTGAAAATCTGATCTGACTTTAATAACAACGTCAGTGGAGAACAGGATTGTATTTCTTTTAAGGCATGTGGAGACATTTTTCTATGATTTGTCTGTGTTTTCCAAGGTGTGACCAGTGGAAGAATTGTTTGTAGGAAAGAATGTCAAATGTAGGATCATAGTAGAAAATGTGCTTTCCTCTGCTTTAGGCCAGACAAACTTAATTGCAGTCAATTAAGTTTGTCTGCAATTAAGTTTCAGACTTAATTGCATCTTGTCAAGATGGAAGTATAGATTTTTATAAAAACGGTTAAAATATTTTGCTCTTAATATGGGCATAGAATCAGAAACACTGTTTACTTGATGTAAAAAAGACAACTATCAAAAACTTTAGAATAAAGGGTGTGTTTGGATTTTTTAGTTAATGCAGTGTGTCTTCAACTTGTACTATGGAAAAGTAAGAACAGTTATTAAAAAGCCAGATTTTCGTAAACTAAAAAACAAGACAACAAAAAATCACTTCAAACTTTTTCCACTTTTAATGTGTCATTTATCTTGTACAGTTCAGCTATAAAAAGAGAAACAATTCCTTTGGTAAAAATAATCTAAAATGTTTGCAATAACTGATGAACAAGTCTCCACATTGTTAAGCTAATACTTTGTTGAGAAATATATATACTGTATATATATATATAGTGAGAATGTACTACCCTACTTAACTTTTAAGTGTGCTAAATTATTTCACATTCTTTAAATGCATAGTTGTTTTGCAATATGCAAAGCATAGCAATTTTTAGCTCTTGAGTGATTTTGGAATGATAGCAATACTGATAGTCCACCAAATCTTTAACACGTTCCAGAATAAGTAAACTACAATCCAGGGCATCAACCTCATAAACATCAGCAGCATTAAGCTCTCATACTCCACACCACTTTTTAAAATACATTTTTAGAACAAATTTATAAAATTAAAAATACACAATAAAATCAAGTAGACATGTTGGAGACTTATCATTCATTAATGTTGAAGACCAGCTTTTACTGAAACATTTTAAGGCTAGTAAAACAGCAAACACTTGTCTGATGTGTCTAAATGAGTTTGGTTTGGTTTGGCCCCACTTACATTTGTTCAGCATGTGACTGAGATGTTCACAAGAGAAAGTGAGGCCATTTGAACCAAAATAAGATTCAGCTAAACTTTGTCCCATCAGACCCCAACAGTCATAAATTTGACTGCCAACTTGACACTATTAGGAAGGATCACTTCAGCATTTTAGTGAGGAAGTGTGAGGCCACAATTCCTGCAGCCAGGATGATGAACATGACCAGCACCGCCAGCCCTCGTCGTAAAATCAGCTGAGTCCCAGACAGGACGTCCCCCACTGTGGTGGTGGGTTTACTCTGCTCTGGAGGATGGGCCTCCTGGTACACATGGCCCTCCTCATCACGAGATGCTGCAACACCAACCTGGCTCTGGTTGCAGGCTGAAATTTAGATTTTAGGTTTAGAGATTTTAAAGATAAAGGGCTTATTTAATCCCCAGCATTTAGGGTACACCAACTACAGTAAATTTACTAAAAATTGCACAGCTTTTTTTTTTTCAGTAGGTCAAAATACAAAAGAAATCAGGATTATGCACCTTTGCGATTTCCCAACCTAATAAATTTGAATGAAATATGTTTAAAATTTACATTTATAATGAATTTCACAGAGAAAGGTGGCGCTCTGCCAGGAAGTTAGGTTTAACAATGTAGCAGACGGGACAACAAACAAGTTCGACAGCCAATGCCTGCTTAACATCTGAAAAACTTTACCACATTCAGTGTGGTTCAACAATATGTTACTAACATCTTCCTGAAAACTTATATGCAGCTGAATGTAATTTCTGTTTGAAGTGTCTTTTAGCAGAGGAAATTCCACACGCATATTACATAAATCCAGACAGGAAAAGTGCAAAAACTAGCCCTTCCTATTGACATTGTAAGTATAAACATTATTATTTCCAGGTTATTTTTGCTCAAAGGACAGTGCAACAAAAAACAGCACCACACATCAGACTCTCTAACTTATACTGTACAAGTGGTAATAAGATTTGTGTTTTCCAACTCACCTGTATTTTCCATCCTGGTCATATCTTTTTCTTCGTTGCTCTGCACTCCTGCCCTCACAAGAGCCTGAGCAAAGACATGAAGCTTTTGTTAAAAGTGTGGATCATATTTTTAAATAATTTTCTTATAAATATTTTATGCTGCAAGCTTTGCATACGTCTTTGCAGCGTAATCCTTTAAGAGTTGTTCTCTCTTTCAAATGCGCCCTAACGGCTGATCAAGACTGCAGCTTGATAGAATGTGGATGGTATTTTGAGGATATGAAAGAGCATTTCTACGGTGCCCTTACTATGCATGACGTAGCTCAAGACTTCACAGGCAGTTTTGAGGATATACAGAACGTCTGTGGAGTTATTGTGGTACTTCATTATCGTAAGCATTTCTTGGGGTGACATTGACTGGCATGGGTCTGATGATGAAATCAGACCCATGCTGATTACATCACCAATTTTTTGTTATTGGTCCAATAACAAAAAATTTCACAGAGCTGATAAGACAGACACACTGCAATGTTCATGCCATGACAATAACAACAAATATATTCTGCTCCTTGCTCAGGCTTGTCATAGCAGTTAACTACTGCTATGTGATGAAGGGAGTTGTACATGTAGTCTGGTGTCTAAGAAACCTAGTAGCCTGGTGAAAACCATTCCTTTGCACTACGGTTTGCTTTGTACAGAAGGTCTGGGCTCCTGCCTAACTAGAAATGATTACTGCTTGGAGATGTGGGTTCTGTTGAAATTTTAAATGTTACCCAACTGCTAACGTTTGACTGATTTGTTTTGATGAGTCAGTTTGACATTCTGAAGGTTAATGGAAATTGCCTGCATTATAAACAACCACCCTTCTTTGCTAAGAGAGACGTACTGAGCCAAACGAGATAGCTGTTAATGTTAAACAATATTCAGCATTTGGAATCTAGGAAACCTAGATGTGTGGCCAACACAGACTGAGCAGCTTCTTCCGTTTCCTCTGCTGCCATTGCTAAAACTACAGGCAGACCATGATTGTAAAACAGCGCAAAAAAATCAACATCATTGTTCAAAACTTTTCCTTCTGTTTGCTGATTGGCCCGTTATGAAATCCAATGGAGGTAATCCAAGTCAATGGGAGAAAGCCCAGACTGTGCAAAAAGCGACAACTGAAACGAACAAAATAATGCAGGAAGGCAATGACCAGGTTAGTAACCGAGGGAAGCTGTGAAATTTTAAAGTGTATAGTTTCAATGTAGAATGCTCTTTTTCTTGTGAACTACCATCATTATCTAAGCACTGGCCTTCAGTGATGAGCAGTGCAGAGGACAAAGAAGATCAGAGGAGGCGTGATGAAAAGCGTAAAAAACAGCTCAAAGAGGCAACACAATTCCTCAGAGCCTTGCTGTGATCATCTCACAGCGATGAGCAAAAAATACATATATTTTGGATTTTGTGTGCATTTTTCCTTCTCACTCCTTTGGCCATCATGTGCAGACACAGCCATGAGACAAGTTTCATTTATTGTATAGGTAGACAATCTCTGCAGCTCTATATTACATGACAGAGATCGAGTTTTGAATGGGCCGTGCTGTAAGCAGCTTCTCCAAACTGAGATTACTCTAGCTGCCGTCTGCTGTGGGTAATATACAAATGATTACTCAATTCTCTAGAGAAGATAGAATCAAACCCATTTTGTTATCTAATTATATGGCTGCAGTAAATCTTTTAATCACCTCTTTTACGGCCTTCTCCCAGTTAAGCTTGGACAGATATATGATGAAGAAAATCGACTGCATCAACACACAAACTGTAAGTCCCGTCCACAGCCCTATTAAGGAGAGAAGACAATAAAGTTTGCACTGAGCTGAAGGTTAATAGTCTATTTCAATACAACACAGCGATCAATTTCCTACCTATAATCCCCATCTTGGCTGCAAACATCAGGGAAACGCCAATGGGGAAACCGATGAAGTAATAGCCCACCAGGTTACACAGAGCACCAATCAGCTGTTTACCCGCTCCTCTGAGGACGCCTCCAGTAACACCCTTCCAGGAGGAAATGGTGATTTGGTCAAGTCACATTTTTCACATGCAAATACTAGTCTGAAATTCTGCAGTGAAGCTATCACTTACTGCGACAGCATCACACAGATGTGTGAAGCAAAAGATGATCATGACGTTAGAAACTCTCAACAAAATATCTCTACAGGAAGAAAAAAAAAAAAAACAACAACCGTACAGTTTATGAGTTTATATCTAAAAACATGTCAAAAAAGCAGAAAATCTGATAAACAGACTCAGATAAAAAGGAGCAAAATCTTTTGGACAGTGAAACACAATGCTTTGAGTAGTAAATTAAACACTTGAAGTTACAAAACATCAACAAGGTGAATAGAACCCAAAAAGATGAGTTGAGTAATTATTTTAGCTCTGTTTAAGTTGGCATCACCAACAACAAATTTGACATTTTGCCTGGAGAGTAATGACTTCTGTAAATCTTTAAGCAGTCAGGCAAGTGGAACGGGATAAAGGCTAACAGTGTTATCTAATAGCTTCACTTACTCATCTGAGGTGAAAATGTACCCAATGATGTCTTTGCAGGCACCAAGAATTGCTCCGACAACACATGAGATTATTACTGAAAAACATCAAATGAGCAAAAGACAACTCTGAATAAAACATTTGCAGATTAAAATCACAAAGAAAAAAACCCCAATATAAACCATGAAATGTTCAGCTGACCTCTGTGAGATGGCATTATGATATATTTTAACCACAGTTCAAGCTACAGTTATATTTTGTAGATTTATAAAATAGAAATACCTAAAGCATAAGACATTTAGGGAAATAAATTAAATACAGAATTTTATTGATGACTGTTACTGGGAACATGCTGCATAAAAAAGAAAACAGAACAGTTATGAGTATAAACAGAGTGATACAGTCGGGTACTAACAGCTGCAGGACCATATTCAAAAACAACAGGTTTTAAATCATTGCCTAATCAAATCACCATAATAGACATCTAGAAAACTGTAACGCTAGAGAGGAAAGCAATGGAGCCTGAACTATGTGTAGAGTTTAATGCTAAACACTTCTTCCTGGTTTAAGATTCTCAGCATCAATTAAAATCAATCGTTCATATTGAGTGGAGTGCACTTTTCCACTCGAACACAATGGTAAATTCAATAGTAAACTTATTTAGACATGTATAATTAAAGGAATAAAATTAAACTTTTTGATTTCAGATGCCTGTGGAGGTTGAGAAACTTATGCTTTTGTCATTTATTCTGAAATTTAAATTGGCAATGTTACAATATTTCACTGTTTTTATGTTCCAAGCAAAAACTTCAAGCACTCACTACTTTCCAGTATTATGGATCATTACTTATTTTTATGATTGGGAAAAGGTAGGCCTCTGCAGCTGCTGCTCCATGTGTGAGGTTACTGTTCTTTGAGGACAGCAACAACCTCTATGTCGGATCAGCAAGATCCAACCTTAAGGTTGGTGCTGTATAAAAATAAAACAAGCAGATAGCTCTGCTTGTTTTATTGTCCTGCCCCTAAATGTTTTATTTTTAACTAAAAGTGGTTAAAACTGATCATTTTACAACTTGCTTTGCACCTGAATAACTGGAGTAAAATACATTTGATTTAAATAAGGCTATTAATAAGTTATACTTCCTAAAGTAAAATTTTTACGTGTTAAAACAAAAAGCCGTGCAAACAGATATTCAACAGAAATTAAAATTAAAAATGTATTAATTTATCGACATCTGTGGTTTGATTTCATCGCATGTGTGCACTGGATGGGTTTTACTGGCATTTGGTGAGAATTTATTTGCTTTAGCATACATATTTATTTAGAAATCTGGTTGAGTGTTTAGTGCTTATTTTACATATTGTATGTAACAAGAGGTGAGTGAAATGTGCGTGTATTGTTCTTACATGCACAGACAATGGGGAGTTTGCAGGACAGCTTGGCCTGTTCAATGTTCCCTGCACCAAGAGCATTTCCAACACGAACACTAGCAGCAGCAGCGAATCCTAAAGGAAACTGTTGGAAGAAGAAGATGTGCACTTCAATTTCTAAAAACAAAAAGTGTTTCAGCTATGTTTTAATTTACTATGAAACTGAAATGGGAGAAACTTCAGAACGAGGGAACAGTCTTGGAGGAGTTACCATGTAAGCAATAATCGCCAGCTCGTATATGATGGAGTTTGCTCCCAGCTCAACTTCACTGATCACTCCAGCCAGGAATCCTCCCACTTCGAAGATCCACCACTCCAGACAGAGCATCAGCATGCTGGGGATGGCCAGCTGGATGAACGATCCCCACTCCTGGAGGCAGTCCAGCGACCAACCTGAGGGTCAAAACCTTTCATTTATTTGTTTGAAAAACAAACTAATCAATGGATTATCAGGACCTTGGAAAAGGTTTTTAAACTACAGCATTTTCACATTTTGTCAGATTGCAAACACAAACCTCAACATGAGCGAAGAAGACATCTTCTTCAGTCATGTTGTCTACTTTACCATTATAAAGTAGAGGGAATATAATACATTGGTTTCAAAAATGTTTCTACATGAAATTTTGAAAAGTGTGGTATGTATTTGTACCCAGTTCCCTCTACATTTACCCTGCTGAAGATAATCCTACGTATCAAGTGGTGTTCAAAAGTCACATAATTGGTTACACGAGTCCACTTATGATTTAATTTCTTTATAAACCCAACTATGTATTAGTTCTGCACATCAAATATTTATTGTTTCTTGAGGGGTGGCTATAGGAAAGCCACTGTTGAAAGAAATAGTAAATTGTTTATTTCTATACTTACTGCAAACATGTAAAAGAAGATCCTGTCAGACAAGGCCAAAAATAAACTTTTGGTCTACAAAACCCCCCCCCCAAAAAACCCTGCCTTTTTATTGTCCCCCAAAAAAGCAGTAATAAACTGACCTTCCCATGTAGCCTTATGGAGACCCTTCAGGCAGATGTAAGCAAACAAGACCACAGCCAGCACATACTGGGAGATAGCATTAGCTGCTGCAGACCCACTGGAAGATGCAAAATAAAGAAGATATTAGGATGATAAAGAAGCCCAATCAAGTTTGATGGAACTGATGGAAGCTTTTCAAAAACTTACGCAACACCCATGTCCAGAGGATACAGGAACACATAGTTGATTATTGCGTTCAGGACATTTCCGATTGCTCCAGTTATAACTTGAGGCCATATAATTCCCTGTAAACATCACAACGTATTCTTAGAGTTACTTTTACTAAACAGACTTTGATTTTAATAACGTTGTTGTTAGGACTGTGTGCTTCAGTAAACCGCACCTGATTTTGGAGGTACCTTCCCTGCAGCTGGTACATAAAGGTAGCCTGAAGAAAATACCACAGTGATGTATTAAAGCTTCTTTGACATGTAAAAGAAAAACATTAAGATTCCTGACAAAGCAACTGGACAACTTCCCTGCAGCAGATGAAGCTTTAGTAATTGTGACTCAAAAACAGGTAAGGTATTTTAAGTTTCAGAAACAAACTTGTGTCGGGGAAGGTTAAATGAACTGAGTACTGAAACTCACTGGTAAAGAAGGCATGAATATGTTCACATACATCTGGGAGAGTCTTCATGTGGAAAAAAAGAGAGCAGAAGAGTGACCGTGACAAATATGCAAAACAAGTCAACATTTGTAGATAAAAACATCAGACAGGTACAGCTACACAAATTGAAATATTGTTAAAAAAAACAACTTTTTTCAGTAATTCAGTTGAAACAGTAAGACTCATATACTATGATCTTTCATTAATAACAGAGTGATTTATTCTTATTCATTACTTCTGGTTAATTTTTATGTTTTTTGGGAATAGAATGCAGAATTTTTAGTTTCTTAGAAATTGAAACATATTTGTGTTTCCAATCAGGATTTGAAACACAGAAGTGTTACGTTGTGGCATGTGCAATAATGGAGAATACCGGTTGCCTTGACATCTTTCCTGCAGACAACCACTGACCCCTTCCACAATAAGGTTAAGCAGCAACAAGAGGTCGTTGCTAGAGAGGCTCACTCTTCACAGATGGCTGTATGCAATAAATTTACAGGAAGGTTAGAAGAAAAAAGTATGATAGAAAATCTGCTTACTTCCTTTCCAGAAAAAAGGTAGTGTTTCAATACAACTATATGTGCAAGACATTTTATGGACTGGTAACCTGTGCATGATGGATTCGCTTTCATTGTTTTTTTGTGTGTGGAGATCTATTATTTTTGTGGGACTCCCATAATCTACATATTTTGGCATCTTGTACCAATGTTTTACTAGATTTCCCTCTGATGCAAGACTTCAATTTCCATTCCTCATCAAAGAATTAAGTGACAAGATTGAGTATCGGTTTGTTTAGCTGCATGTAATAGATTGCGAATAGCAGTTTTAGATTTTGTATAAAAAATATATAAAATTTTTGTATGTTTTGTGATTGAATATTTGCTAGAAAACAAAAATAAAAGATGACATACTTTTTTTAAATAACCACAATATTTAATTATTTGAGCGGCTTTGACAGTTAGGGTTTATCAAGAGGTCAGAAGCAAAACATTTGGGAACTACAGACTTTTCCTGTTAAAGAAGAGATTATGCAAACTTTGCAGAGTAGAGGTAATGAATAAACAGAAATGGTAACGCTGAAAAAGAACAACTGCTGATTAAAGGGATTCATTATGTGACCCTGCATGTGGTGCTGCAGAGAGCTGACCTGGCAACCTCTGGACTCTGCTTGAAAGCCAGCAGGAGGGGCTCGGTGTTGATGAGGACGGCCCAGCAGGGGAAACAGGCCAGCAGCAGAATCAGAACCCCCCTCTGGAGAATCACACCCACACGCTTCAGGTTACCGCTCCCATAGGTCTGCGTGAAACAGGCAGACAGACGTTCAGCTAAAACACCAAGACTCCTGCAACGAGAAAAGGTGTGGGAGATCCTGGAAAGCTAATTTGATCCAAATGCTCACCGCTGAGCTGTTTCAGAGTGCATCCCAGGAAAACCTGGGAACCCAGCTGTAACTGCTGGGACTGACTCGGTTACGTAAATAAAGTGAAAGAACAACCTCGGCTCAGAACAGTACCTGTGATATGAGCGTATCGCAGGTTAATGACAAACCGGTGCCAATGGAAATACCGGTGATGTTAACCACCTGCAGAAATACAAAAAGATACAGAATGCAAGGTAGAGAAAACATATTATTAAATACAAGGTTGGATGAAACAAAACAAAAAGAAACCAGGATTCCAGAAAGTCTCCTTACCGCAATCGACAACGAAACCCCAGCTAGTTCAGTTTTTCCCAGGTGGCCGCAGAACACCATGCTGACAAAACTGATCATAAAGATCATCAGCTGGGAAATGACCTGAAATATATAAATACATATTTATATATAATCGGAGCTTGTGCATGTCAGACACATGAAATGAATGAAAATGAAGAAATATCTCAAGTCGTGAAAATCTCAACAGATTTTGTTAAATGTTGAAATATCTGTAGGTCACTATGTAGGTCACTTTAAACGTAAACCGAACATTTAGAGAATTGGTTGCACACATTCATTTCATGTTAAATTTTCCACATTTTCCATTTGTCTTTAATCTTCAATTTTAGATAAGTTTGAAATGATGATTACGTACAACTTAACTTTTGTTGGAATATGTGCGGAGTTCACCTAAAATAAAATATCCTGAATAATCTTCAGTCTCTTCCATGTCATTCCACATGCTGCAACTCTTATCCCTTTGCATGAGGGACAGCCCAGTTTTTTTATAATCTGCTCCTTCTTCCTTGGACTGTTTTCGACTTATAATGTATGTATAACATTACATACATTATACGTATGTAATATTTATAAATTTGATTTAAGATACGTCTTGAATGAAGTAGCTGAGCAGAATGCTCTTCTGTATCATCTGGAAACAGAAACAGGTTCACTGCACAACAATCTGTTGTTATCTTAGAAATGCATAATTTCTTATTAGGCAAAACTTAAAAAGAAAAAGAAAAAAAGAAATCATAATTTCAATGGTGAGAATGCAATGAAATATCCATTGCAACAGAGGGAATCAAGCTAAGATCCAAGTTTAAATAACAGCCAGTCAGGTTGGCAGCAGCTTAAACAGTCAACATGGTACATGGCGACAGTCTTGGCAAAGTATTTCTTCTTTCAGAACTGTTTCACTTATTGTGAATTCACCATCACAAAATGGTAAATAATTGTGAAATTCAAGAAAGAACTTACTGGGTTTTCAAACCATTTTACAAATAAAATGTGGCACTCTACAAGTTTGGCTTGGAGAACTGGAAATAATAAGAAATCCAGTTTTAACTTGTAAAGTTTGGAGGTGTCTGAGTCGGGGGAGAAAAAAAAATCTGTCTTTCCGATTAAAATGTACAAGATATGTAAGATAGAAAATTAACGCTCTCAGAAAGTCAGAATTCTGACTTTAATCTCAAAATTCTGACTTTAAAGTATTTTTTTTCCCGTGGCCCTACTCCTCTTTCGTAGCTCACAGATGCTCTAAATATAATTTAATTAAACTAAATCTCTAAATCCTGCTATAGACATATTGTAAAAGATCAGACATTCTAGATTTTTATTTGTACATAGTTGTTCTCTAATTTATATTGATGTACATACCACGGTCTCTTTGGGCCTTTACAATCCAAAGAGCATTTTTTTTATCCTCTCGCCAGCTGAATAAAACTTGTATAGAGTGACGAATATTCAATGAACTTTTGAGAGACACAAATTTAAACATCTATTTTTTTGGTCATTTATATATTTTTAAGCTTTTTTTAAATAAATGTAAAAAAGAAAAGGTTGAATTGAAATATTTTTAAGAACCCAACAACATTTTAACATGTCTTGATATCGCAGCTTAAATAATAAACGCAGTTGTCGAAACACGTGCAAAACTAATAACGGTAATATCGTGATTTATGGCGTTGGACAAAAGTGAACTCGATACAGTGAATTATACAACCGACCAATCATTTAATGAATACCGCGCTGAGTCTTACCACCGGTCCCGCCAGTTTGAACAGCTGTACCAGCTCATCTCGGTACTTTTGCGGAACAGAGTCCCGTATTCTCTTCAGGCAGAAGCCGCAGCCTCCAGCGGGGTCTGCTTCAGCCGCTTTCAGGTCCACCTTCACTCCCTCGGTGTGTGTGGCCGCTGCTTTGCCGTCCATAGCCGACTTGCTCCCAGCCGAGGTTGTGACTCTGGACTGACTCCTGTCCTGCGGCTGTCGGTGGTCAGACAGCAGCCCTGGAAACGTGAGCGGGATGTTTTACCAGAGGAGGGTCACGGGAGGGGCCGGAGCTGTGCTGTGAGTGGACGACTGTCCTCAGAGCCACCCACCTGCTGCTGTCACGGTCGGTACAAGCGCGCGCGACAGGGTCAAGTTAACGGGGAATTAAAATACCAAATATCAAAAGCTCACAAAATAACATATTTAAAAACCTAACCCTCAAATTATGTCCTTTCTGACCCCGTTCAGGACAGAGGCACAGCTGTAATGGCATTTTTTAACAAAGACTTTTAATTAAATAGTCACAACCTCGGCAGCAGAAAATGTTGGTGTGATTCCTTATGCCAGTGGGTCACAAAGATTTTCTGCATTTATCCATACTGCTTCCCGCGCCCCTCCCCCCCTGCAATGGCACTGTGCCCCCCCTAGGGGGCGCGCCCCACACTTTGGGAACCACTGCCTTATTCCATCAGTGATAGCGCAAAAAGTGGGTATGCATTGTAACGCATAGGGGCGCTGCACTGGAGGGGGCGCAAAACCGATGTGGGGAGTTTTTTTTCTAGTCATTTCTGTACTTAACAGCTGTTTGTGCGTCTATGAAATTATAAATAGCAGAGGGACGGTGCTACCCATTAATCCGTCCTACCTTGTCGTAATGCGTCGATGCATACTGCTTACTCAGCAGATTTCTTATCAAAACATCCTACCTGCGCACTAGCATCGACAGATACACATACGAGAAGAA
>CAEFZY010010604.1:0-24841 GCA_903066815.1 Brachyrhaphis roseni
AATCTGAAATTTTCATTTTTGCTGTTGAAGTTTATTATTATTATTATTATTATTATTATTATTATTATTTATTTTTATAATGTGCACTAAATGCCATAAATATCTCAATAATATTCTGTGAACTGAGGGGCTACTGATCAGCATCATCATGTTTAGCTTTACGTTCATTGAACTGTAAGAGATTAAAATAGTTTGAAATCACCTCACATGAGAAAATAATCATGTTGACCTAATAATATTTTCTCTCTTCTGAAAAAGACTTTCCTCCTGCAGTAATAATTTTCCATACATTTGTCTGAAATAATTACAGTAAATAGAGTTTCTCCTCACATTCAGACATATTTTGTCATTGTTATATTATCACTACTATGAAAAATACTAGTTGTATTATTACTACTGTTACTAATTACATCTCTACTAACAATGGTGATAATCTTTCTCTTTCATGCTAGTTTAGGACTCAAACATAAATAATAATAGCATTTACTTACTGCACAACCCAGAGCAAAAACGATCAAAGTGAATGGGAGGCAGAGACAGATGTTCATCCAAATCATCATGTAAAGAAAATCTGAAGAATCCATTTCTTGTTCTGTGATGTTCAATGGAGATGAAGTCCTGTGAGAATAAAATGAAAAATAGTTTTCAGTGCATCATACACACAGTGTAACAAAAACTATAATAGTCAAAGTCACCTAAAGATAGAGTGTAATTTATAACCCGACTGTGTTTAGGAAGCACTGGACTCTTTAAATACTTTTCTAACATACCAGCTCAGTATCTAGAATATAGATAATTCATTTTTCCCAACATTCTCTGTAGTGTGTATTTAAAGGGATAAGTATATTTTATTTTATTTTTCAATATTTTATTGATAACACAATCAATATAATGTAGTTTGATAAAAGCTGGTGAATGTTTGTTGTACGCTTTAGCTACGTCTTCACATTGAATATAGAAAAATAATAAAACAAACTTTTCTCTATATTTTAGTAATTTTCATTAAGAAATAAATAATTCAGGTTGTAGGAAACCTGTTCAGTGGATGGCTGTGTACAAACATTTTCATTAGAATAATTACTATTATTTTTTATTATTTATTTTTATTTTATTTTTTCAAATTTAACAGAATGTTTTTGAATAAAATATTCTGAAATTTTACTCAGAACTGTGTTATTCTGGACTCCTTCCAGCTCAGGTTTGGAAATCCGATTTTTGTCTCTAGATACTTTTAGAATAAATTAGCTGTAAAGCAGTGTTATGATTCATAGGTTATCCACTAAGTGATAAACACCTGGACACAAAGAGAACAAATTCAAAGCATTTCAATTCTCACTTTTCTAACAAAAACATTTCTAATCTAACTCATGCATTTCTGATGTTACATTTCATAATTTTATTCTAAACTCACTAATACATCATCTGATTAATTTTAACAACATAAACTTGTATATTTTGTATCCAAAATCTAATACCAACCTTAAATAGAAATGGAGAGAAACAGTTGAGGTGTGAAAGCAGCTTAAAACCCAGAGTTTGTAACAAACTTTATAACAAACCACTTCTGAGTTGGGAAGTGGTTTCCTCTAATCTCACATCGTCTGTGTGTCAAGGTGAGAAAGTAGAAAGTAGACTTTAAGATCAAAACATAATAATAAAAAATTTCCAGAAATGATGTCAAGCAAACTTATGTCTTTTTAAGTTAATGATTTCACTGCAGTACGAAAAATGGATTCTTTGCGTTGTACAACAAAAGTTCTGGCTAATATTGATGAACTTAATTTATATCAGTGTCCAAATATTTAATTTTGTCTGTTTTAATCAAAAGAAAAAGAATGTGTTTTACAGTGAAGTTGGTTTTATTTTTTGTGTAGTGTTGTAAGGTTAGTTTTGTTTTTCAACTAAAGCTGAGTTAAAAGTATGAATAAATAAAAATAAGTAAATAAAAAGTTGAAGAAAACTTATTGAACTTTATTAACACAATTTGACGCTGGAGCATGAAAGAAAACAACAAACCATTGTATCACATAAGGTCACAGGTTTTTACAATAATTTGAAATACATCAACAGTAAGTCATATTTAACTTTGGATAATTGTAGTTTATCTTTTATCTGCAACGCTCCACTAGGAAAGCAAAAAATGTCATTTATTTGAGTTCAAGAACTAAAAGCACTGCAGATTAATCTAATTTTGTCTTTCTTCATACAGACTATTTCATCACATGAGTATGTTTACAAAATTGTTGTTAACATCAAACAAATATCACACAAAATGGAAGGAAAAATAAAATCAAAATGTAAATAGACCAAACAGACAAATCCTGAAGAATATAGCATACATGTTAAATAGCATATTTTATGAAGTTACACTGCAGTAAAAAACAAATACAGTGAAAACAGTTAATATCAAACAAAAAACAGAACAATTAAACTACAGAAAGATTCTTCAAAACCCTTTAAAACTCATAAAATCGATTTATTTTATCAAAACTAAATTCTCCTGAATTTCCCAAACATAAAGTCCTTCTGATTTCTAATGTCTGGATTCTCCTTCTGAGCAAAAAACAAAAACATCTAAAGAGGTTTTAACCTTTCTGTAGTATCTGAGCTGATGAATTAATCTTTGACTGATCCGATCAGTTCAGTTCACCACCTGGGAGTGTTGGAGACATTTTTCTCTTCCTCTTGTGTTTGAACATATGTTTCCCCAGGAAGAAGAAAATCATTTTTGACTAAAACCTTCTTCTAAAGTTTATATTAGAAAAAATCATTCCAGTTTTAATAACGTCTGAGGGTGCCAGTAATTGTGGCCCAAGTTATGTTCATTAAAAACAGCTACATCTTAAAGTTGGAACCTTTTCCTCATGAAATAAACATTCTCAGATTGAAGGCAGTTTTTGGGGACTCAGTTTTTTTAATCATATTTCATAGCAACTGGAATTAGATTTTTGGGCTTTTGTGATTCTTGTGACTGTCAACTTCTTTATGAACCAAATTACAGAATCTACTAACATCTGAAAGCTATGGTATCTTTGGTGTTTCAGTATGTTTTTCATCATATATTTCTATTAAATGTATGTATTTTGTTATTTTTACACCCTTCCTCTGTCCTTAGTCTCTGACTCTGAGCTCAGCTATAATCTGTACTATAATCCCACATCTGATCTGCTGCTGTTGTTCTCTGCAGGATTCCTCTTCCTGCAGCAGCAGAGACGCATCAGCAGCCTGATAAAAGGTCCTCTGGACATAAAACCCAACAACAGGAAATCTATTACAGGGCAGTGCAGACTCAAGGTAAAAAATATCTTCTTGTTCAAATCACGGAAATCTGGATTGATTGAAAAATGAATTATGGCGAGAATTAAGAAAATGTAATTAACCAGCAACAGAACTAATGCTCCAACAACTCTGTACTTTTCTTCAGCCGACTCTGAGGCGGCGACACAGAGAGATTTGAGAGTTACAGCTAGACAGATGATGAACATGATGGCAGTGAAGACGACAGATATGACTCCGGCATAATTGGGGGAAGATATTAAAATAGCAAAAAGAACAATACAAAGAATCCAGGCCAAAACACAGAATGTTACGAAGCCTTTTGTCTTCCTTATGAAGTGAAACTGTGGCCTGTAGAGGAAAAGAAACCTGAAAAAAAGACAGAAACATCAGAAACATAATATTCTTCAGACTGATATCAGACTAAAACCAGGAATGAAAGATGTGTTGATACCTTTCTACTGCAAAAATCATCCTGAAGGAAGCACTGGCCACCCCAAAGCAGAAGTAGGCGAGAATAACATGATGCATGAAGGTATTATAATTGTATCGAAAAAAACTACATTTATCATAAGTGATCAGAGTGATGCTTAGGATCAAATTGGATATGAGGAGGTTTATGTAGTAGGAGACAGGAATGTGATCCAGTCGGACCTGCAGGAAACAGTCATAAAGAATCATATTAGTGTGAAACCAAAGAAACTCTTACTTTATGAATAGACAATGTGACGGCTGAAGGATGAACAACTTAAACTCAGCAGGAATTTAACTATTAAATTATAAATGACCAGATTCTGTAAAACTTCCATGTATTTTAATTCCACAGTGGGAGAAACTAATATTTGATATTAAATATTTAGACATAAAGTTTTTTCACTTACAGAGAAATTATATGTTTCTAGTTTTACCATCGACTGAAAACTGATAAACATATTTCATACATTTATCCAATTTTTTTCTTTCAGCTTGACTGTTGCTCAGACACACACACAC
Organism: Brachyrhaphis roseni; assembly: GCA_903066815.1. Lineage (NCBI taxonomy): Eukaryota > Metazoa > Chordata > Actinopteri > Cyprinodontiformes > Poeciliidae > Brachyrhaphis > Brachyrhaphis roseni. Next base: position 4,270 of record CAEFZY010010604.1, read on the forward strand.
ACCCCCACACACACACACCCCAACACACCCCAACACTCTCTAGCAGCACTGAATGAACCTAAAATTATTTAAATGTCTGCATAAAGCAATCAGAAAAGAGAGTTTATCAAACTTAGCACTCAGACTTAGAAGTGGCATGCAAAGGAAAATAATACAAATAGTTTTTTAATAGCTTTTCCTTCAAAGAAAAAAGCAAAATACACAACAATAAAGTCCCAACTTAATTGAATTGTATATTAACGTATAATGATATAGAAATTAATACCTTTCAGTGGTCAAAGTATTACATTAATCAAATAATAATCACAAAATCAAGTGACAGAAACATCTGCTATAAATGAAGCATCTTATTCTTCTTTGTATTTTCTGAATACTAACATAATTTACTAATAATAATTATTTGATTATAATAATAATAGTTGGTATTTACGTACCATAAAACACAGAGGAATTACCAGGAAGGTGAGAGGAAAGCAGAGATGGATGTTGATCCAGACGATAATCTCAAAATAGTCTGATGGAAACAACATTTCTTCTTTTGATATAAACGTTTTGCCTTTGGAGAAATTCCTGTCAGGAGAAAATTAAAGTTTACTTTAAAACCCAAATGCTCCAAATGAATTAGGACAGGACGTCCAAAGGGCAGCCTGGACTCCATTTACGGTTTTGTGCGGCTCTTAATTGAAGAATAGCCTTTAGTTTTTCCTAGATGAAGCTATATAAAGTTTTCTTCTTCTATCAACCTTTTTTTTGTTTGGTAACAAGTTATTATTTAGTAATTATTACCAGATACATCCTGTAACTTTCACTGAAAAGCGAGTTTTGGACAACAATGAAGTTATCTTACAGATCCCTTTTGTACTGAACTCAAACTACTTTGCTATAGTTATTAAAATATTGTGTTCAATTCATTGTTGTGAATAAGTAAAAATTTTTATTTCATAATGTAAATAAAAATTAAATACATTCAATCTGTGCCTCCAAAGTCTTTTCAACTTTACATTTCTGGCTTGATGGTAAAGATTTTGACTCCACAGAGTTAAGAGTTACTCTCGCATGAATCAAATGAAATTTTAATATATTTCAAGTATAACAGACATGGTACTATTTAACAGCCTTTTACAGAAACCCAGCAAATAGTTTTTACATAAAAAACACAACAAAATGTCCTGTTGGTGTTAAAAACCCTTCATATTAGTTTTATAGATTAAAAATGTATTCTGTTCTAAATTCAACAAACATTATTTAACCTTTTTGAAGAACATTTTATAAATGATCATTATCCTTAGAATACTGTAAAATTTCACAAAAAAATCTAAAAATATTTTGTGAAAGTCAATATGACGTTTCTGTTTTGATAATTATAAGGCAGTTTACTCACAAATATGTTTTTCAACCTCAGATCAGCGTTGCAGTTGTTCAAATCAGAAGTCTCACATTTGGATGTTTTCAAAGTAAACCTGCAGCCGGTTACTGTTTGTTTCTTTCAGGTTGCCTCCCCACATGATGCAACTTGTCACACATGTTTCACCACAGCAGTTATCATTTCTTCAGCTCTTCTTAAAGGTTTTCCATGCAGCAGCTGGATGGAACGTCTGTGCATTTTCCACAAAACCTAAAACTAGTGGATCATCAAATTTTAATGTGCAATTTTCTCCAAACAAATCAAATAAAAACACCAGAAGCACAAAAGCAGTTTGATATTTCCACCAACCACAGATTTTAAACTAAGATCTAAATTTCTGACAGTCAAGGTTTCCTGCAGTGAGAAGCAGCCATCTTTGGTGTGGTGAGATCAGTTCAGTGGCATGAAGCTGAGATAAAAATCTAAAACTAAAACTAAAATCATCTAAAAATGCAGCATACATAACTCACTATGGGACACCAGGTCTAAACATTTTCATGCAAACATAGTTGGCATTTTGAACATTTATCTGAACTATTTGTTCACATCTGGTAGACAGGGTTGTGAGTGACAGACCGAACTCAGTGAAGCCTAAGATGGCCGCTGGTGTTGCAGATTAAAATGTTTTCATGTTAAATGATGCCCAGTATCTGGTTGTGTCAGTTTGAGCTCTAATCCTCTGGGACTAGAAGGCCTCCCTGCCATCACCCTAATGTTTACATACATCTTTATCTAATAAACAACTTCTTTAAAATTAAATCTACCAAGGGTTTCAGTACTTTGACTTAATTTTATGAGACTTTAATTCAGCATAAATAAATAGTCAGAGGATCCCGGGGGGTGAAATCCTTCTCTGACTCCAGTGGTCAGAAATTCAGAAATATCAAATATATTTAAGGTTGAGGAAATATTGATAGAAAAAATTAACTTTTGGAACAACAACAAAAAGATCAATGAATAACTATTCTTATTGTTATGGATTACTACTGAGGCTTTGGTGGGAAAATATCTGCAGCTTTCTAAATATAAAGAAATTAGAAAACAGAAAAAATTTGTGAAACTTTGTAAAATGTGTAATTTAGTGAATGTTATAACTACTGATTACATGTTTGTAATTCATGAACATTAGTTTGTTAGGTATTCATTGATCTCCTCGTCTCTTTTGGATCATCTGACAAAACAAATCATAATTCTCAAAAACCTGCTTGGTCCAAATGGCTTGTATGTAAATAAATATGCTGCTATGCAAAGTGTGTGATGATAAACCTCCCCTGGAAACATGACCTGGTCACTGACTTCATTGTTGTGTTTCTGAAATTGTGTAATGACACAATCTGTTCATGATTGTGTTATTTAGATTGACTTTCAGCTCATCTGAAGCATTGTGCTCAATGCTTCAGATGTTAAAACCAGAATGATCATTAGTGATGCAGGAGTATGATTTCATACACGGTTTTTAACTGTGGAAAACTAAAAGTTTCACAGTTATTTTCCAACCACATGTTTTCTACTCGGTTCTTTCATCTCAGAGCTTCACTGTGAGATGAGCAGCAGGAAGTTTAGACACTGAACAAAAACCAAAAACTACCAGGAGACATTTTAAGAAAATTTACATCACCCTTCAGGTTGATAAGCCTACATACTCTACAGACAGGCATTTACTTTTACTTGGTGATTTATTTATTTTTTACAGTTTTACAAATTTTATTTATGCAATAATTTTATGAAGAAATAATAACAATAGTACCAGGTATGCAGTTACTCCTTTAATCATTACTAAGAGGGAACAAAGAATAAATTCAAAAGCATTTTTTTTCTGTATTTACTTGTAAAAAAAAAAAAAAAAAAAAATATTAATAAATGTACATTCTGAATATATATTTGTGTATGTAAAATATGCATAAAAAACAGTACAAACATGTTCATTTGAGCAAAATGGATCTATGTAAAACAGAAAATGGTAAATGGACTGCACTTGTATAGCGCTACATCAAGTTCACACTACATTCAGTTTTCAAACATTTACACACACATTCAGATGCTAATCAGCTAAGTAGCTATACAGTTGCTATATCACTTTATGCAGTTATTTTTGTAAAAAAATAAATAAATAATCAACAATTTTTGCTTCTAACACAAGCTGCACTGCATTTTTTTCTGTATTTCTCTCCTGCTTGTGCTGCAGTCAAACTGACAATCTGCTGTCGTCAGTCTGCTCAACATTTTCCATCCTGCTGCAGCAGAGACAAATCAGCAGCTTCTCAATGAGTCCTTTACAAATCACCACAAACAACAGCAGGTCGAAGAAATAACCCAGGAGAAACAAGGTCAAATAAATGTCTGGTATTTTAAATGTGTTTAAGTATGGCTGAAAATGATTGAAACCAAAAGAAGAAATAACTATTGGGAAGACTGACACAGCGTAATGAATGAGCAACACAACTAAAGTTCCAACAGTTCTGCGTTTTTCTTCAGCTGGCACTGAAACGTTGCCACATGTAGATTTGAGGATTACAACTAAGCAGGTAAGTAACACAGGGGCAGGCAGGAGGGCAAAAATTAGGAAGGATAATCCCTGTCTCAGTGAAACAAAAAGAGGGACAAAGATCATACAAAACACCCAAACCGAAACACTGACTATCACAAAACCTTTAGTCTGTGTGATGCAGCTTGATGACGGGGAGGAGATGGAACAACACCTGCAACAAAAGAAAGAAAAACATTGTAAATGTAAAAATAACCATGTAACTTAGACAGTATAAAGAGTTAGAGTATCCTTTTGCTACAAGAAGATATATATTTGTACCTCTCCAGAGCAATCATCGTCCTGAAGCAAAGACTGGCCAGAGCACAGCAGCCATAGATGATGTAGGAAGCAAAATATCTCCAATAAAATGGTGATTCTGGAGGAAGCCCAGTCAGAATGATGAGCTGGATTAGATTAGAAAAGAGAAGATTCCTGTAGTAGGAGACAGGAACACCATCCAATCTCACCTGAAAACACAAAGACAAAAGACATAAACATTCTTTTAAATATGTTACATATTAAACTCAATAATGTGTTTAATTTAACTACTTTGGACTGGGAAAAAAAAAAGTTTTTACTTACGAGACAACACAAAGTGATGAGCAGGAAAGTGAAGGGAAGACAGACACGGATATCGATCCAAATAATCACAATAAGATACGTAGATGGATCCATTTCCATTTCTTGGTTCTAAGGTTATAATTATTCACTTTAGAGAAAATCCTGTTAGATAGAAATTAGAATTTCCATTACAAAACTCTTCCTGGACGGATCACCTGTGTCAAACAGGGGCATGTAAATGTTATTTAATATTATTTATTTCATCATCTAGTTGTACTTTAGTCAGTGTTGTACTTCAGAAATGGATTACGAGGTATACATTTTGAAATAACTGATTTTAAAATAAACTGACTTAAGAAATAAACTGACTGAATTAGACATTTTTTCAACAAATATTTAGATTTTGGAGAAAGTTTACTCATGACTCTGCGCCTCAGAGTACCTTCGCTTCGAACTCAACATTCCAGTTGCAGAAATTAATCATTTCATGTTGCGATGTTCTCAACCACAGTTGAACCACAGACACACACACACACACACACACACGCCCACCCCTCCGTCAAAGGTATCACACTATCAATCAAACATATATAAAAAAAAAATGTCTTCTGTTTGTGTATCAGTGTGGTGAAATGAGTGGCACAAACGTCATGTAACTATCGCAGTGCCACACACACACACACACTGATGTGACAGTACTGATACTGCTATTGGTCTCCTTAGTTTAGGCTTTTGGGAGTTTTGTAGAGTTTGTAGAACTCTCTCTTAATAATTTCACCTTCCATTGAAAGACAAAGTGATATGTACCACAAATAGAAATAATCCTGCTAATTCTAATTTAGCTGGTTAGAAACAGAAACAGTGAGAAAATAATATCTTTGTCTTTTTATTCTGTGTATGTAAACATCTGGTTCCAGCTGTACTTACTGTAAGTAATACAGTAACTAGGCATCATGTGAACTGGCATCATCAAAATTTTATTTCAGTAAATTATTTCAATACATTTATCACCTTTGCTTGTAGCAGCTTGTATATGTGCAATTTTTGACTTTAAAACAATCCAAGTCAAAGTTCTTCTGGCTGAATGTAGGAACATCATTGAAAAACGAAACGGTGAAGCGGCTGACACAGGGCTGCATAAAATCACATAACGCTTAGTTTTCTTTGAGCAATGTTGTGGGTTGCAGATGAAAAAATGCCTGAAACACAAGAGAGAGCATAACTGAATCATTTTACAAAAAATGTTTTGCACTTTGTCTTGATAAATATAGAAAGTGTACCTCTCCAGATTAATGATCATCCAGAAGAAAAGACTCAACATCCCACTAAAGGTAAAGAGACCAACATAATATCCAATATTATCTGGATTTGTTTGTTCCTTTGCTGCAGCAAGAAGAGCGATGAGATGAAATACATCAGAGAAAAGGAAGTTGAGGTACGAGGAGTAAAATCCAGCTGCATCTGCAGGAAACATTCATTAACATTTACAATGATGAACAAACATGGTGACTGATCAGTGGACAACCTGCTGCATCTGGTGATGCAAAAATACACAAACTGAATAAAACCAGTTTTAACAAAAATTATTGTAAATCATGTTTAATATGTGATTGAATATTTTATTTTCTTCCCTGTAAACAGAAGAAAACACTGATTACTTTGGAAGTAATAAGCAAAAGATTGCATGAAGAATGAAATGTACTATATTATAAATACATGTAGCCACAGATCAGCAAGTCTAACACTTTCCTTCCCCACTCAAACCCACTGAGTGACACGACGCTGTGCAACAGAGGAAATCAGAAGAAAAGCTAAATACTTCAAACAAATACAGTAAAAAAAAACTTGAGTATTGAAGAAATTGTACATTAAGAATTGGGACAACAAAGAAGAGAGAATTACAAACTTCATTGTCTGTTGTTTGTTTGTTGTTTAATATTTCACTGTGTACATTTATCAAATTGAATGTCCATTCAGGGTTTGAATAGTTAACTTGTTTGGTGTTTGTTGCACAAAATTCAAACATATGGTGTGGATCAAATATAAATTCAGTCTGCGATTCGGTGTTCATTCTTACATGCCCCCTTTGACAGAGTCTTATATCTTTTGATAACTATAACTGGCTCAGTTCATAATAACATTGGCACACTTTACCTAAGCATAAAATACTCGCTACATTACCAGTTTGGTTATAATATATACTAACAAGTTTTATTTTCATGCAAGAAAAAAGGCAAATAATACAAGGTTTCCATTGGATCTTCAACAATTTTACAAAAATCTTATAATTTTAACTTGTACCACACAGTATGGAAGTGAAATAGCACCATTTCATCCCTGCATACATTTTAGTTAAAGTGTGACAAAACTACAACCCCTGTGACGCAGAGCAAAGACTCCAACAGTGATTAACTGGTGACCTCACTTCCTCTTGTCTCTGAAGTCTGTTGTGATCACGCTGGTGACCCATTGCTCTCATTCTCTGCAACGTCTTCTATCCAGCAACAGCACAGGTACATCGGCAGCTTGTCAATAATCCTTTTACAGATAAAGATAAACAATATCAAGTCCATGCAAGGACTGAGAAAAAACAAGATAAAAGAGAATTCTTCTATTTCAGAGGCATTGAAATGTGTATAAATTGAATAATTAATGTTGGGTAGCATTGCTGAAATATTGTTTATTAGCAAAACAACTAAAATTGCCACAGTTCTCTGTTTTTCAGCAATGGGCACGGAGGTGGCTGCAGGCAGCGACTTCAAAGTCCCAGCAAGGCAGACGATGAAGACAGGTGTGAGAAAGAAAAGAAAAATTCTTGAAGAGTATTTCTGTTGAAAAGCGATCACAAGAGGCACAAAAACAAAACAAATCACCAAGACCAACACAAACACCATTTCTAAACCTTTCTGCTTCTTTACGCAAAGCAGCTGTGGGCAGGAGAAGAAAAAATACCTGCAACACAGGAGAGAGAGACGCTATTCAAATCATGGCACAAAATTTAGCAAAGTGCATCACACAAACACTAAAGGATGTGTCCATACCTTTCCAGGGCAATCATCATCCTGAAGCACAGACTGGCCATCACACCCCAGCCGAAGATACAAAAACCCATCGAGTCTGGAAGCTCATGATTCCCATGACGACTGATGTTTGCCATCGTTGCAATCAGGGTGGCATGTTGGATTACATCACAGATGAGAAGGCTGATGTAGTAGGTGACATAAACACCCTCCGGTTGCATCTGCAAGAAACATTCATTTCACATCAAACTGCAATAAAATATGTTGTAATGTTTCCATCATGGCTGCAGGTCAGTTTGTTCCTTTTTTGTCCTTTGATATTCACCATAGTGTAGATATGTTTGACTTGTCAGTTTAGTCCATTATTTCTTCAATGTTTTGTGGTTTTTGTGATTAGAATATGATTATAATAATCATATTGCATTTAGCGAGGAACACAGACGTAAACACTGCAGCCTGATGGCGTTCAGTGATAACAAGGAGTCTCACATCATACTGACTAGATTCAACTTTAAACATCGGTTGCCAGTGTCACTGGAGACTAATTAATGCATGATTAGTACAAGAGGTCTTCTACACAGTAAAAAAATTTAAATATGAAGAAGCAACATTAATATCATCTGTGGGTATGAGAAATCAAAATGGGAGACTTGGTTTCTGAGAATCTGATGTACAATAAAAGAAGGTAGTCAATGTAATGTTGCAAGAGCAAATTAATTATATTCTAATATAAGTTTAAAATATGTGGTGGAAAAAAAACAACACATTTTACTCACCACACAACACAAGACGATGAGCAGGACGGTGACAGGAATGCTTACGCCTGGGATCATCTTCATCAGCATATCAAAATAACCCGGAAACAACATTTCTTGATGGCTTTGGCATAAAACAGCTGCTGACTCCTCTATTTTGAGATTAAAATAATTGATAAAACAAAAATACTATAATCTTCTGTATGTTATCTCATAACACAAAAATATTACATGAACTGCTGGTTATGTAAATGTACCAGACAGAGCAAAAGTTAAGATTTTACATGTTTATTATCTGTTGCATTAGTTCTTTAAAGAAAAACACAGAATCACACTTTTGCTGCTACCTCAAGAGGGCTTTGGATGAGGACTTAAATATATATTAATATGCCATCTTTCTCTTTCTGATCTGATTCTGATCTAAAATATAAAATTTAACGGTTTGATTAAATGGTCGTTTACTCACGTCTTTGTCTCCTGCAGGTAGATGTTCTACTTGATAAACTAAAGTCTTCAAAAAGGAAGTTAGTCACTCTTCATGCGAAATGCTAACCACAACCCACAAATAAAAAAGAGAAATAATTTCAAAACCTTGTCTAAACGTTAAGGATGCTTCCTGGGTTTAATGGGTTTGCAATAATTAAATCATGACAGTTTTAACAGATGATCATCACACCTTTTTTTTTTATTCAAGTTTTATGTACCCACTTTTAAAATTAGTTGTTTTTTTGTTTTTTATGTGAGAAAAGGGACAAAACAAAACAAGTAAACTAGAATAAATCTGTTAGAGAGCACTCTAAACAGCACCGTAATAATTTAATGCAGAGGAATATTATTTATTTAATAACTAAAAATGTATTTGGTGCTCTGGCCACTTTTTGAGTAAAACTGATATTTTATTTAGGCAGAATAAAAACATAATACTATTCTGTAAAAAGTATTGACCCAATGATGTCATTACATTATTAGCAAGTTTTTCAGTTTATTTCTTGTAATTACATTGTTGACAATTATTACACAATTGGTTGCAACAAAGTAGTTCAACAAGATATGTGGTCATAGTTCATTCTTTGATTTTCATAAACATGAAATGATTTAGCAAAAAATAAACTGTTGTTTAATTAAAGAACCTGGAACAATAAAAAGCAACAAAGAGGAAAATAAACAGCAAACACTTCATTTTACACATGAAAGGGTAATTAAGAGGACAATAGAACAATTTTACTGTACATGGCTTTTTACAACATGTTCATAATGTACATCTTCCATATTTAAATTATGGATTTGATTATAAGAAATGTTATTCTCTCCCATTGACTTAAAACTAAAAACAATTTTTCAGACTTCTGGATCTATTAGCATAGAAAACTAACAAACTTAAACGAAATGAGGACAAGCAAAACAACAACAAAAAAAACATTATTTCCATTTCTTGTTGGTTTGTGATGTTAGAAAGATTCATCTTAGAGGAAATCCTGTTATGTGGAAATAAAAATTACATGTCAAAACTTGTGTTACTTTATGCATTACCAAACAAAGGCAACTAAATGGCAAATTCAATTGTTTCAACAAAATTGATATTATAAACCATATTTGACAAAAGATGAACTCATTAGTAGAAAACTGAATATCTTAAGATACAAACATAAATTCTGGTCCATTCAAAGCCAACTTTATAATATTTTATAATTCTTCCTGGTTGGGTCAGAACTGACACAGATTTACCTACTAAATGCCTAAAACTAATTTATAAAGGTCAATAAATATTGAAATACAATTGATTTAGTTGTTCAGCAAATGATTAGAAATTATCACTAATGTTAAAATATGCTATTATGCATAAGAAATAATAGCTTGATTATGGTAAAGCTTGACACCTTTAATCTTCTTGAGTTCATTTTGTCATTGTCAAAATAGTTACTCTGGTTTCCAACAATGTTTTATTTGTGGTTAATTTTATTTTACTTCCACAAGTCTATTGATTCAGCTAGCTTTTAAAAATTGTTTCCTAAATAAACTGACATACTTATAACTAATTAGAAATATATTTGTGTTAAACAACTTATTAAATGTTATTTTCAATTTCTCTTTCTGCAAATTAAAATAAAATGGCATCCTGTCACAGATTTATGTATTAATACAGGGACCTAATCTAATTAGACAAAAAACAAAAAAAAAAAATTCACAATCCTTTTACTCTGAAAGGTTCCTAGTCTTACACTCCAGATGCTAAAATGAGAAACTTGTTGAAAATGATAAACTGTAGCTGGTTTTACTGCAGCCTGGCTTTACCACCATCAACAGTCTCACATTCTTCCTGTAATTTGCAGTAAATAGTGAAGTGGTTGGCAAAGTTATCTTCAGAGCAGCAGTGTGTCTGTGATGCAGGAAGTTTAGATAATGATCAAAACTAAATTATTATAAGGAAGTACAGTCCATAATGCATAGAGTTAGGAGGTTTATATGGCCAACTAGTGCAATCAGAACCACCTGGAACCGAAAACAGTGGAGTTAGTGATGGATTTCTGGAGAACCCCTGCAGTACAGATGACTATCAATAGTCAAGTACAAAGTTTTGCTAAATTCTATGAAACAAATGAAGAATTCTGGTAGGTAGACTGTTGTCTTTCTGCAAGCACAACCTTGTCAAATGAAACTGTTAATAGATTTAAAGTGTTTATCTATCTACATGGTACAAGTTGAATTATAATAACAAGTGTGAAGCTGAAGGTTCACCCAGAAAAACCCTGAAGTAATCACACATTTTTTTCTTTTTCTTTTTTCTTCTAGGTTCCAGCAGTTATATCCGTACTCGAAGGTTTTCTGAGGTGGGTGGCAGGAAGTTGAGTTAATGATCAGAGTGTAAAAGATGAGGACAGGAAACCAGCAACAACTTTTAGTCCAAAATCATGAATCAAAAAACATTTAACATGAAGTTAATGATGCACCTTTACTTTTACTGTTCTGGTTCGTCTGTTTTAGAGAGCACAAAACTTCAACTGAAGATTCAATAAATGTTCTGGACTGACAAAAATAACATGTGAACTTCCAACGTAAAACTGTTTCTTAACTGAGGAACTTGAACTTACATTGACACAAAATGCCTACAATAAATAGAGTTCTGTTTTATGCTTTAATCTGAAAAAACAAGCCATTACTGTGCAGTGGTGTCCACCTTGAAAAGTATGGAAAGGCTAATTATTGCTGTTGAAGAATGGAGGACAATTTACTAAGTCTTAGCAATAAATTAGAAAGCCTTTTACAAAGGGGAGTATAACTCAGTAATGAAAAACAACAACTAATATCAGACATTTTTATTGAATAATTATTCCATTCAGACAGAATTGTTCAGATGTGTTCACAGATGCATCAGGTTATGTAAAACATGCAATTGTAAAAATCTCTTCCAGTAGAAAGCACTCAACTGCCAGTTTTTGTTTTTTTCTGTTGTTGTTTTTTTATCTAATTGCATCCAGAGCCTCTGTTACATACATAACTCTCTATTAAATGCCTTTATGAATTATACACAAGCACATGTTTGAGTAAAAACTTTTTCTACAGACATACTAACTTTTTACAATGACACCATTAAAAGCATCATGATTGACATGTTAAAGTTATTATATTTGGATCAAAAGGGGCAGATTAGCAATATGGTGACAGATCATGTCTCTGTTCTGCTGGAGGAAATAAATTAATGTTCATCTGATTGTAGCACATTTAATATTATCAAAGGAATCATGTGAATCACATGTGGAACACATAGATGAACTCGTCTGATTTAAAGTTTTCAGGTTATTTTCTGATCCAGTATTCTCATGTTGGAGCATTTAGTTCCTTATCACAATACAAACAACCAACAGAAGCAACTCTGACAGAAACTCATCCCTGGAGCCACATGAAGTCATTAAAAGTCTTAAATGACTACATGTCATCAGGCTAGCAAATAAAGAAAGTGCTGCTTACTGAGATATTGTTTAGTCAGTTGCATTTGCTGGTATTCTAGGAAAGGGAGATTTAGATAAGAAGCTATATGACATTTTCACATCTTACCATATTTGCTGCATCGGCAGATAAGCCAAAACGTAGAACTCAAAAGAAAGTTCATACAACCATAAACTGAAATTAAACATGAAATGACAAAAAACAAAGACTTCTGATGCTGTAGAAGACTTTTAAAGTTTTGTTTTTTCAAGTGGTTTATCTTCTTAAGTACATTCTTTCAATCTCTAAATGTGTTCATCATCATTCCCCCTCGTAAATCTCCTCAATTACTTTATCTGCAGTGGGTTCCATGCTGCAGCAGCACAGATGTCCCAACAGCTTATCAATGGGACCTTCACACATGAAAACAAACAGAACCAGGTCCACAAAAGGATTCAGTAGAAAAGTATAAACTATCACTTTGAAGTCAGACAGATAGAATAAAAAAGACCTGGAGACTAAAACAGACCAAACGTCTGTGGAGAGGATCATTTCAGTGTAACTGACCACAAAGAAAAGCAAAACCCCCACAACTCTGCGTTTCTCCTCTGTGGACACGGAGGTGGCAGCAGGAAGCGATCTGATGCTCCGAGCGAGACAGAAAACCATGACGGGGACTGAGAGGATGGCCAGAGCAAAAACTACAAAAACAAAGATGGATAAAACATATTTACTGGTCCTCAGAAACGGAACAGCTGTAAAGCAAACACTCCACATCATAAAGCAAATCAACGCAGAACTTATAGGTTGTTTGATGCACTGCCGCTTCGGAGGGACAATCAGAAAATACCTGCAACAGGAGACAGAGAGACATTTATATCACTACACAGACGCTGTCCCTGCTTCAAACACAGAGGAACCACTGATACCTCTCCAGAGTGATGCAGACCCTGAAGCCCAGACTGGCCATCACGCTGCAGTAATACACAGCCACAGACAAGACGGGGATCTCTCCTTCATCCCTTTGTGCCAACCAGAAAATCATGGAGCCAAACTGGATCAGATTGGAGACCAGAAGGTTCATGTACTTGATGACAGGAATGTTTTCCAGTTGTACCTGTGGGAGACCAGTTTTTCAAAGAAAAAACTGTCTTATAAACATTATATCCCAATCATATATTCAAGTTGATATTACAAAAATAAAACATTTAAAATATCATACAGATCCTTAACAATTAATAGCACCCCATGTAGAGATGTACAAAAAACCTTGCAGCAGAATATTTCAACACTGTAAAACTTTTACACAACTCCAATTTTTAGTTACTAAACATTTTTAATTAGCCCATAATATGAATTTTAAAAAAATCCCACTCATAATTTTTTAATTAATCTGCATTTTACTTTTTTACTGCCATTTTTACTGTCATTAAGATGTTCCAGAAAAATATATTTCAATGTTGTTATCTTGGAGTCACCAAGTTACTGTAACAAACATTTTTTTGGAGTGATGTGAAAAACCCTCTGGTCTACTATCATGAGGATTCTTAACAGGACCCAGGTCCTCTGGTCACAACTTTCATGATTTGTTGGACTGCATGATTTTATCAGTAATTCTTAGCCAAGGAAACTGTTTGTCAGTATGTTGGAAAAACACATCATGCTCATTGTAAAGTACAGAAGAAGGTCTGTGATGCTGTGGGCCAGTTTCTAAAATGTTTCAAAATTCCTTGAAACATTTTAGAGTTAAACTCTTTGATATAACAGGTTAATTTAGAGTATGTGTAGGCAGACAGAAACAACAAAACTTGTCTTATATGAAGGCGATATGAATGTTAATATCTACCATGCAGCACAGCCCGATAACCAGAACTGTGATAGGAAGGCAGATCCGAATGTTGAGCCACATGACCAGATAAACAACGTCAGCATGATGCATCTCCTGTGTTGGTTTCTGAGATCAGAACATGTTACATCAAAGATAAAAGAACAGGAAGGATGAAAAACAAGTCATGTTCCTCACAGACATAAAACAAGATACTTAAAAATAAGTTGCAGATGTTGTTTGTGAACTGAAAGAGGAAATGAAATAAGTTGAAAATGAACACATTTTAGGATGAGATGTGATATAAAAAGTGCAATAAAAAAAGAGTTTAACATAATTCAAAGTCCACTAGTTCCAAATGTCTTCAGGAGACTCTGTCTCTTCCAGATTCTTAATCCACATGAATAATAAAACTGCTTTGAATTCAAATGAATTAATGATAGTAAGAAAAAAAATATTAAATGCTTCAGCAATACAAATAGTTAAAGCAAAAGTTCTTGATTGAAATCGGTGCTTCATGTTGCAAGAATTAATTGTTAAATCAAATGTTTCTATTCATATTGATAGGTAGTATTTTGTGAATAATTTGTTTCAGTAGCAACAATTTGATATTTAGTATCATTTAATAGATGGGTCTGATGGCAAACAGGCAGGCTTAGGGAAGGAGACCAACAACATGATGGGAGCTGTGGAGGAAGTATTCAAATTTATAATAATAAATAAAAAAATAAGAATACACAGTGAGAACAAAGTAATTACATGTAAATAAATTAACCAAAAAGGTGAAATCTAAGCTGTAACAAAATAAATATTCAAAATGCAAACAAATTAAAACCAGAACACAAACACTGTAGGATTGTGGAAGTTTTGACTTTTAAATTTGGTGTTAGCCAATGTTTAAACATTTTAAACATTGGCTTAAAATATTAAAAACACATTTTAGACTCAAATTTCCTTAAAAAAGGTTAAAATGAATAATTAATTTTTATCTTATTTCCTCTTGTGTTGCAGTCAGCAGAAAAAGTCTCATTTTGTTTCAGAAACACATTATCACTTAAAAACAATCATTGACATGATCAACCTGACATTTTCCAAGCAGTAAGTTCCTACCTTCCCACTGACGTCTTCCTGCTTCGTTCTCCAGTCATTAAATCTTGAGTTTTGCTGATTGTTTTATTTATTTGTTTACCTAAAGTTGATGAGGTAATTAACGGCGCCAGTCCACACTGGACACAATATACATGTCAAAGTTTCAAACAGTTTTCTGCACCAAAAGGTTTTTGCCTACAGGACATCAGTGTGGTGACACGTGTGGCAGGAAGTTTGATTTGATGATCAACATGCAACATAAAGCTTTGAACAAAATGCATATGTTTTAAAATTCATAATGTTTATATATTTATTGAAAAGATGTCATGCATACACTAACATTAATTAATCTAAACAACATGCATTCATATATTTCCACTTGATTGAGGAAATATATTTGTGACAGTACAGAGGTTCAGGTTCCTGTTGCTTAGATACAAATGCAAAACAGCCTCTAATGTTTTTCTAATTCTGTGGTTTCTTCTTATCAATCAGTTTGCAGCTCAACAGCAGTACTTTTGCTTTACAAGCAGCATAGCTGTGTTTGAGTGGAGCCTGAACTTAAATGCTAACTGCAATAAATAAAAACAATGGTAAACTGGTGGTAGTTGAAGATGTAGCGAACAGTTTAGCGTCCAGATGGATGAGTTTTTGAACATGGTACCTTCTGAAGCATGAATAAAACCACTAAGTTAGACTGCTTGAGGTTTTGTTGTTGTTTTTTTCACAAAAGTTTCAAAGTTATTTGTTCTTAACCAGAAAAAGACAAACACTTTTCAGTTTTTCTGACATAATTTATTCATGGAGTTTTTGTGTTTACATCTACGAATGCATCTAAAAAATCTTCATGTCATCAAAATAAAATAAATAACATCTATTTAATTCATTCATATGTTTCATTACTTCAAAAAGACAGTTATTTCAGGTGGGAAACATCTGACAAATGAGCAGCAAAGAATTAGTGAGGATGAAGCAAGAGAAGTTGAAAGTACAGAAGCAGATTCTGTTTTTGGTTTTGATTTGTCACCTGAATAGTTTTAGTGGCTTCATCTGCCCAACCATGAAAAAAGTCTGGAGACACTTTCACCTCCACAGAGGACCTGGTTACTGGGTTGAAACCTGCGTAGCACTGAGTTTTACTTTCACCTGCCAAGAATATCCTCGCTCTGGCTCCACATTCACTAAAATTCAGACTTTGATCAGCTAAAGAAAACCTAAGCGATCACTCAGAATGATCTTTCAGAATCTCCTTTAAGGAGGTAGACAGCGTTTGTTAATATCTCAGTTAATGGTTCACTATATCAATGTTAACGATTCACTTCCATTTTTGTTTACTTTTTCTCTGTTCAAGTCCTGAACAGAGAGCCAGATATTCAATGGAAAAAAGTTAATCAACAACAAGAACATGATCAAAACAGAAACCCACAGTGTTAACAGGATCATAAAAAGCATCTGGAAAGACTGAAGAGACTTAGAGCCTTGAGACTTCCTGGAACAACACTGTCACTCCTCTTGCTGCCCCACCCTCCCACCTGTCCAGCCTCCATTACAGGTAAAGCTCCGCCTCATACTAGGATGCAGGTCCAATGTATCACAGTCTGTTGTTCAGATGTCCGTCTTCAACTCTTAGGAGCGTTTGAACAAACTGTAAGTTTGCTTTGTTTCCTACATGAGCTTTGTCTTTAGGAATGTTCCTGTTTGTTTCATCTCTGAAGTCTGAATAATAATCTAAAGGATTATTAGATTATTATCTGAAATCAAACAACACTATGAACATCTGATGATTGTGAAATTTAGATAAGTAGAACTCTGTTGACCCACTCAAAGTTTCATGGCTTTAGATGATTTGTATAAAATCTCAAAATGTGGTTCTTAAACAGAGGAATGTCCTTGATATTGAGTTAAAACCACATTTTAACCTCCAACCAAAAATCTTGGACTCTGTGAAAATCCATATTTTTAAAGGCTCTGCTGTTGCACTAAACATACAAAGATCCAATTGAAAACTGAACCGTATCTTAAGACGTTCTGCAGATATCTAAATGTTGTGGGTCATTTTAATTTGTTTCTGTCCCTTTAAGAATGAAGGTCCAGTTGATAAATGTAGAGAGAGATTGAAGCAGAACTTGATGTTTCTCTGTCAGATATTTCTCCTTCCTGTTGTTTATGGCAGCTGCTGTCCAGAGAGCAGATTTAAATAACAGCTGAACACCTGAAGGTGTGTTGAATCAGGCTAGGAAATATAAAAGCTTTAACACTTCTGTAGATTCAACATTTTAGATTGGAATACGAAGAACAGATATGCCCAGATGCAGTTCAGGCCGGTGATGTCAGTCACATTGAGTCTTAGACATCCACCATTAAAACCATTATTATTTTAAACAGTCAGACCTAAAGATTGATTTCTTCCTGAAAATGATCAGTTTGTTGTTCCAATGTCTACCCATGACGGGAGAATATTCAATTAGGATTTTTATTCTAAATGAAGTTTGAGGAGGTGATCCAGGAAGGGATTGACATGGAGAAATGGGTCTTTAAGGGCAGGGGCGCCCAAAGTTGGTCCTTGAGAGCCTGTTTTGTTCTCTCCCTGCATGTGTTAGTTCACTTTATACTCTTCATATAAAGTGTTTCACTGCAGCTTCACCTCCAACTGATGAACCAGAGGAGTCTGTGCATGTGTCAACAGGAAGCCGTTCACTTGGATTGATGCTGAGAGAACTTGATGCTCTGGATTCACTGAATGTAAAAAATAGTGAACAGAACCATCAATCAGTTAGTTTACTAAAATGTTTTCATCCACATCCTGCTCTTATTATCTGATACCACTTTATTTTTGTTGGACTTTGGAATTAAAAGTTGCTGTCGCCTCAGAACCCAGTCGATAAAATCCACCATTTACTGCTCTTCCTTTCTGATCCAATCTGAATATTGTGAACTTTGATCTTTTATTACCCTTCTAAAGTTGTTTTGTTAGATAAAATGGATAAAAAAAACTTTCTAGTCTGTCCCGAAGGTGACAAAAATTATTTTATACCAGCACTCAGCGTTAAAAACACTCATTGAAGATAAAAACCCACAAGTAACAATATAACCAACTTTTATACAAAACAACAAATAAATTAAAACATTAAGATAATGCAATATGCTGCCTTGTTTAGTACGTTTATTGCAGAGGGGATGAGGGATTGTTTGTAAATGATTTTCCTGACTAGGGGAGTTTTATTACACCTCCCAGAGAGAAGAAGCTGGAAAAAACACTGAAGGGAATGTGACTGATCATCATGACATGGGATATTATTGTTTTTGTTACATTTTAATTAAACTGTGCTAGGTGGAGATATTAAATGTGAAAATGGCCTAAGAAAACTGTTATTGTACCACTGCCTGTAAACACAGCTTCTCAATTTTGATAACATTTAGGATGACAGTATGAGAAAGATATTCTCTGAAAAACTGAATTCCTCTGCCTTATTGATATGATGGTCCTGGCCCAATGTGCTCAATGAAAACACAACCAAGACCAGAAAACAATGCTGTGTAAAAAGACCCTAACATGAGTCAGAGACTGTTGATCTGGCTGTTCACCCCTTTCAGCAGGGTTGAGTTTGAGAGATGGTTACAGTCTTTGACAGGAAATAAAAAGTCAAGAGAAGCTGATATTTTTAACACATATGTGAAAGATGATTAGAGGTGATGTGCAGATAATTTGTGTTTCCTCTTCAGGTGAAGATACAAAGTGTGTGTGAACTGATGTGCATGTGAAATCAGCAGCATGGCTCAGTGTGAGGACACAGAGGAGGGAGTCCTTCCCTCTAAAACCACTCTGTGTGGGGAAGATGAGAGCCAGAGCAAAGGTCACAGGTGAGGTCACCATCTCTAAGAGTCCACAGCCCTTTTCACACAGCGTTCAATCAATAAATGTGAAGATCAGGAGATGATTAGTGAATGACTGTTATTATAAATCATATTTGATCAGACATTAAGGAGCCTTATTTAGTTGTAGTTTGTTGCTACCAGAGCAGCTTTCATTTTAGTTTATATTGTGTCATTAAATCAAACTGTCAATCATCACAATATAATTTAATAAGTTATCATGGTTACAATTGAAAAAATTGCACTGATCAGGTGGAAATAATCTCTGGGCTCAGCAGCTTTTATTCCACCGCAGCAGGTTACAAACACAGAACCAACACTAGAAGAAGCTCCAGCTGTTCCTCATTAAACAGTGATGATGAAAAGGTCGGATGATTATTCTCCATCAAAGATCTCAACACTGGCATCATCAAATTGTCATGGTTATGAACCTGGAACTGGATCGGAACCAGAGCTGAGCTGTCTGTCCATGGAGAGTAACAGATTGGAGGAAGATTCATCCAGAAAGATGTTCAGCCAACAAGATGTATACTTTTAAATAAACCTGGATGACATATAAGAGGGCATGTCACTAAGTTTATTACATGTGTTTCAGAAGCAGATAATCACCTTTTCTCATATTTTAGATTAATTTTTTTGAGGCAGAATCTTATTTCACAGGCATTGTTTGAACATGTAATTGAAATTGATTTTCATTGAAAGGTGTAAATAATATTTTTCTATCAGGATCTATCAAAGACTCAATCCTGAACCTGAACCCAGTTGTGTATCATGTAAGACTGACTGGTCCAAAGATCTTCCTGTTAAATTTAAAGCAGCCCAACGTTCAGAAACAGACAGGTGAGCTGTATGTCTCAAAATATATGAAATCTGTGGAATGGTCTGCTCTATTGTCACACATCTACTAATTTGTTACTAGCTGCTAAAAGCTTTGACAAAGACCTCAAGTCTGATATGCAACATCCTGTTTGTTTCTAGTTCATATTTCACAATTACACTATTTTCATTGTGTTGAGATTTTTTCCTGATTATCTCAAAACCTGAAAATATGACAACATTTTTGTTTTCATTAGTGTTATTAGGATGTTGTAGACTTACAGATGTTTTTCTCAACTGGTCTAATTCAGAGCTGTTTTAATTGGGATATCCTAATTTGGACTAGTTATCTTTATCATCAGACACATTCAAGAAAATCTATGATCTTCTTCCTTTAGTGCAGATTGTTCTCTATCAGGATGTAAATAAACATGAAGAAAATCGTAGTCAGCAAAATTAACTGAGAAATTATTTTAAAAACAAATCCTCACAATTTCCATCCATCCATCCATTGTCTTCCGCTTATCCGGGGTCGGGTCGGGGTGGTAGCAGCTTCAGAAGGGAGGCCCAGACTTCCCTCTCCCCAGCCACTTCTTCCAGCTCCTCCGGGGGAATCCCAAGGCATTCCCAGGCCAGCCGGGAGACATAGTCCCTCCAGCGTGTCCTGGGTCTTCCCCGGGGCCTCCTCCCGGTGGGACCTGAACACCTCACCAGGGAGGCATCCAGGAGGCATCCTGACCAGATGCCCGAGCCACCTCAACTGGCTCCTCTCGACGT